>CAJNJA010075230.1:0-21647 GCA_905231915.1 Symbiodinium necroappetens
TGACGTTGATGATAATTTTTGGAAGATGTTGATGATGATGTTGATGATGATGCCGCAGTGTAGTTGGTAGGGGAACGGCTAGTAGTAGTAGTAGTAGTAGTAGTAGTAGTAGTAGTCGTCGTCGTCGAAGTAGTAGCAATACTCGTAGTAGGAGTAGTCGTCGTCGTCATGCTAGTGACGGCTAGTGCTCCTGTTGGGAGTAGCAGAAGTTTCCTACACGATCCATTATTCATTTTTCAAGTTCAAGGCTTGATTGCCGCTTCTTGCAAAAAATCCTTTCAGACAGAGATGAACATGTCGGTCATGCAGAAACGGCTTTGGCAAGGCCTGTTTAAGAAACACGCTACGAGTGCCGGTACTACTACTAGTACTAGGCTCCATCAACCTCGTTTGCCGCACTCTCTCGGTCGCTCAGGTCTGCATCCATGCCCAAACCATGCTACCAGCCCATCCATTGGCCAGTGCATTCACGCTCAAACCATGGCAACGCCCATGCTACCAGCCCATCCCTGGGCCAATGCATCCATACCCAAACCGTGCTAACGTCCATGCTACCAGCCCATCCATTGACCAGTGCATCCATGCCCAAACCAGCGAGCCCATCCATTGGCCAGTGCATCCATGCCCAAACCATGATGACGTCCATGCTACCAGCCCATCCATGATAATGTCCATGTTACCAGCCCATCCATTGCCCAGTGCATCCACGCCCAAACCCCACTAGCATGCTAACTAGTACTGCTACAAGCAGCAATACCAGCCCTACTACCAGTACCAGTTTTAGTACCAGTAGCTAGTAGAACTATGGCCGCGATAGCCGATAGTCAAGTTAATGGCAGCAGTAGCCACTAGGAATGCTGGGACTTTGCAGTGGTCGTCGTAAGCGTTGGTGCTGATTGCGCCGTCGTGGCATGGTGGTATTCGTTGTCGGTTCGGCCAACAGCACCATCGAAGAGCGGGAATTGAGGAATTGTGCTGCAGGTCACACATGGCAATGATTCCAAATACCTTGTCTAGCCTGTACCTGTGGGGCAGAAAACGGAGGCCATGACTGCGATATGGCTTTCTGCGATACTGGTATGTGTCCTGCTTTCTTCCGCTACGGGCACGCACGAGCCACTCACGAGCCCGGCCTGTTGGTGAAATCGGCTCAGGAGAACTCACAGCACCTGCACTTCAGGCGGTAGCTAGCCCCCTTACTCCAGGTGTGCACACCCACACATACTGTAACAAATCCGTGAAACACGAGAGGCTCAGCAGAGTTGTGATCCAGTTGCAAGTGCGACAGCTGAGGAAAGCACCGGGCGGAGCTCCGGCTGGCTTGGGGCCTGGCGCAGGCGGCGCAGGGGCTGCACCCGGAGCCGCACCTTGCGGGGAACTCTCTCCAACAGCGCGCGAGCCCTGGAGCTGTCACACGGCACCTAGCGGCTCCGACATCGAGACTCTGCTCTCTGTCTCGGGAAGTGCTTTGGCATGGACGAGCTCGGGGCCTGTGGTTTGCGCGAACCGCTGGCCGCGAAGCTGCTTCTTTCGCTCCTGCACAGCGGGCCGGGCCCTCCCATGTCCTCACTTACCACCATCTCAAGATGCTTCCGCAAGTCTCTCGCTGCACGACCCAGGTTCGCTCCAGCGACCCTCGTAGAAATCTTGCAGTGTACAACTGTTCGGAGGTTAGGAGATGGGGGCAATATTCCCACCCGCCCAGCTGACCAAGTGGCACCGCAGGGCAATTGTCCGAACTGAAAACGAAGGAGTGCGAACTCCCAGGACACCCCGACAAGCCTAGAAGCAAGTTCACAATCGATACAACACGTCCGAGAGTGTAGCTGCCTCGGAATCCCCGATGCGAACCGAATCGAGCAAGAGGGAACAAGGGCACAAACTAACCCGCACACAGCCCACTACGACCCAAGCCGACCTCTACACGACCTCTAGTCGACCTGAGTGTACCCTAGGATGCAAGGACCTTGGAAAGCCCTCAGCGCATCTAGCCATGTCTCAAAGAACCATGCACATGACGTTCTCATGGTCGCCACTCCTCCTCATTAAGAGCCGCGTCTGCGGAACTAGAAGCAGCCTGGCAGGAGCGAACATGCGCTGGCTTCTGCAGATACAAACATACCGGCACAGTAGGTAAAACATCTCAAATCACGACAATGCACCTATGAAGCAATTAATGTAACAGAATAACACAGAGCGGACCAGTGCGGAATAGTCCGGTGATCTCTAGGGGAGTGCAGTAGCTGTCGATACCAAGACTTTAGCCACCAGTTCTACAGTTTTGAAGAGATGCCATAATAATATTCATCATCGTTCAGCAACATCACTCCTTCGGATCATGATCTTTACCGTGTGCATCTTCATCAGCAGCATCATCACCACCGGTATCATCGTCACCACCATCATCACCGACATCATCGCCATCATCATCATTTGCTTCCTGCTCTTCGTTACAGGGGCGACACGAAGAACTAGCACTTCATCACCAGTGCAAGGAGTGACCATTGACGAGCATGCCGCGGCATTTGCGCTGGCCGTCTCTCGCCCGTGCGCGCCTCCACCTCCACAACACCTGAGAAAGAACCAACACAAGCGACAAGAGTCGCGGGACTGGCGAAGTGCTCCAGTCTTGTACTCTGGAGGCCGTGCTGACCCGGAAGCAGATGCTAGCCGATAATCATCGATTTCAAGAGATTCTGCAGCCCGGCGACGTGTCTTGGCGTCAGTAGCAGTGCCTGAATGGATGCCATGCACTCTCGCTGTGTTTGCTGTCCTCCTTGTTGTATTATTTGGGCGGCTGTTGTCAGGTTTGGCACTGTGCTTGAAAAGAAACGCCGCCTATGTTCGCTTCTTTCCACCAAGGCACCTAGGGCTGCTGCTCCACGCGCTCCTGCGCCAGCTGATGCGAAGCGGGCCTTCTCTGCCTGGGCCAGGACTCCCCTTTCAACTCCGCGATCCATGGGACGCGTCCAAAGCACCACACATCAAAACACTCATCCGCTTACGAATTTAGCCGCCTTTGAGCTGTTTCTAATTGGAGAATTCAAGAAGCATATGGGCCCGCAGCAGATTGAATGCTTGCGACAACATAATCAACATACAGGGTTTTGCTGAAACATCTTCGGCATAGTATGCCGAAATGAGAACGAAATCAAAACCCAAAGTCAGCAAGACAGCCACTCGGTGGGCAGTCAGTCTTCCGTGATCGCGGCGAACAGCTGAAGATCCGCGACACAATTCAAGGTCAGCGGCGTGAATGGTGCTCATCACCACAGTTTCACAAGAACTACACGGATTGTGTCCTCCTACTGCTCGACGCCGCCGGTCTTCTTGCTTATGTGCTCTTAGTTACTGGCATCAGCAGGGGTCATGACTCATGATTGCAATATCGCGGGACTACTGAACGTGCCTGCTCACCCGCGCGAGGCTCGCCAGATGAGAGGTCCACCTCAACACCCTACACTCAAAATCCACACCTGCTGACCCTTCAATCAGGCTCCAGGAAGTGATTCATTAACAAACTTCTCCGACTAAAAACACTGTGCCGACCATGTAGCTGGGATATGGAACGAACGACAAGGTCGCCCTAAGAACGACCCAGGATGACGCCCGCTTGGCCCAAGAACACTTGAATGCTGAATGTCTGTCACCGACAAGCAATCCCGCCCAAGTCACCGTTACCGCAGTCGCGCCGTGTCTTGTGGCAGGGTCATGGGCACCCCTCACCTGCGTTCCATCCACATGACCATGAAACAAAACAACTTGGCATATGCATGCTACTAGTACGACTCCCCATGCGCATGTAGACATCGAACACGTGTTTGTTTAGCATTACCTGGTGCTAGCCGTGAAGCCGGGTTGAAGTCGTGTTCGGGTTCTACTTTGGTGTCGTGGCAAACAACGAGTTGAATGAGGGGCTGTGACGTGCTTGCTTGTTTTCCTCCATTGCCGGTATCACGACAACTTAGCACCGGGCAGGGCACTGCTTGCCGGAGTGCAGTTCCGATTTGGAGTTTCGAGCTCTAGCGAGAACCGAAATTATAGGTCAATCCCTTCGCGTGATGCTGCGGGATTGGAAAAAAGCCTGTGACAAATCCAACGCCAAGCGGAACCACGAGTGCTCTCGGTCAATGTTGCGGCAGGTACGGCGATGCCTGCGGTGGGTACGTCACCCGTCCGCGGCAGGCACGATGCGAAATCGTGATAGCAACCACAACACCCTCACTGCAGGTAGCACATGTACCAGGCCGGCAGGCCCGGATCCGCCACACTTGCAGACAGTGCGAATCCGAAAAAAACCGCGAATCCGTGTCCAGCTCGTCTGCCTGAGCCTGAAATGCAATCTCTCGCCTGGTTCTTCTGCTCCTGCTTCTTGCGCCTCGTGTCGTGCGATTTGACATGCTCGACATGTCACATCGAAGCCTGCTGCTCAGGGCGTCAAGTGAAAACTCAAGTGCCAACCCTTGCCGAGCATCAGAAGCCGGTCCCGGAGCACTTTGGCTTTGTCTTCGGGTTCCTTGCGCAGTGCCACGCAGTGCCACGCAGTGCCACGCGGATGCACCGGAGAACTCCAGAGAAGGACGTGCCGCGGCCTGGCCTGTTCCCTCGCTTGGGAGTCCTGAGCCGGATCCTCGCCTGCGGCTCTCGAAAGAATTACACGTCTTGTTTTTTTGCCAAAGATAACGGTGGCAAAGGCAAAGGGCCTCGCTGCTTGTGGAGGTACTGGGCTTTCAGGGACTCCTCAGCGGCTACAAGCAGATTGGCAAAGAGTCAGAGGCATCAGGGAACCGCTCAAAAGACTTAGTCAAGGCTCGGTCTTTGTGCTGCCATCGGGCTTCCCCTCCTGCAACATGGTCGCTGTCAGTCGCTGGAGCAACAACGTCTCTTGCGGCCGGGAAGCAGTGCGGCAACACGAAACATAAAAGAAAGTGCCTAAAAGACATCTGCAGGCTGCCGGGCTTCATGCCGAGGCACTTGCGGGCGGAAGCTTGACTTGCCTTTGCCTTTGCCTTCCCGGGCACCAGTACAAGTCGCTGATTGAAGGACGAACTACCCTTAAAAGCTCTCTACTTCTCAACAGCTCGACGGTGTTGCCGCCTGGGCTGCCCCTTCCGACGGCCCCGCGGCCGCCACCATATTTGCCGCCCTTTCCGACCGGCTTCCCGCCCATGGCACTGGGAATTGATGGAAAAGCTTGGTGACTTCGGGGTTCTGTTGTTCCTGCTTGTATGCGTTTCGGCATATTCCATGGTAGCCCTGGACTGTGGAATCTTGCATCTGTTAGAACATAAACCTGCATCACAACAACTCTGCATGTGCTGTCATGAAATTAGGTGACGCATGTTTGCTACTCAAGTGTGTCACTTGCCTCGGGTCGGGTCGAAGCCAAGAAACTTCATTTCAAAACTCGATATACTGCGCAATGCCCGTCGTTGTCTCCAAGCATCTCCAGGCGATAGGCGACCGGGCGCTGATCAGCCCACAGTCTGCGCCGTCCGAGGCAGAGCTCTGGCGTGCCGGCATTAAGTCCCAGAGCTCGGAAGATGACCATCGAGTGCTTAGTGCTCGTCAGGTGGATTTGGCGATATATACAGTGAGTTGCTCGAATCGGAATCAGCGTCGAAATCCGAATCAATGTCGGAATCCGAATCCAAATAATAAAAAGGATTTACAAGCTTGACTTTCTCGTAAGCTTGGAAATTTAACGGTTCCGCCGCGTCCTCGTCACTCCAAAGAATGATTTTGAGGTCGTCACCTAGCACATCTTTGACTTGCAACGATGTCGACCGTAAGATTGGCTCGACAATAATCGACATGTGCTTCAGGGGCAGAACCCGCCAGCCTGCGATCTTGCTCTGATTGAAGAAATGCGGCACTTCGCACTTCGAGATGTGACCAGCGATATTTTTATAGGCCCTGACGTCGAAGTCGGATGGCAAGGGCTGGCGCAGAATGCACACAAAATATGAAGTGCTTCTGACTTGCGCTCCTAGGCACCCATAGAGTGATCGGAGGACGAGCTGGGATCTGCAACCTCCCAGTCCTGGTAGGCGTTGGACGGACCTCGGTTCCGAGTCGTACACAGATTCGTCTGCACGTGGGAAGATGGCACGGGCTTCGGTTGCTGTTTCTCAGGGCAGGCAAGCTCCCACCTGAAGACAAACAAGCTCTACACCTCGTCGTGTCAGTCAGAACTGCAGGAGTTTTATCATGCTTTATCCCCCTTGCCAGGTCATGGTGTCTTGGATTACACGAATCAGGATGGCGAGGGTGGGAAGTCGACATCGATCGAGCCGACACGCTGCCCGACCTATAGCGCTTGTTCCTACACACACATGCATGAGTCCCCCAAACAAGCCCTAAACGTTCGGGCCGGGCCGGGCCGCCCTCAGGGCAGCCCCGGCGCGCCTTAGCTTGCGCCTGTGCAACGAGTGTGCCTCACAGGGCATGGGAGGCGGGTTTCTCCGTGGTCCTCGCATCGGTCGATGCATCGGTCGGAGCGACCGGCCGGCGCAGGTGTTAGCAGGCACCGTCTGGACGAGAGACGAAGCTTCAGTAGCGACGCGGCCCCCACGTCGTCGGCGGCGGCAAGGTGGAGGGGCCACAGCAGGCTTGGCGTGCCCAGGCTCACCGTCCTGTTACGGCCCAAATGTGCGGCGGTGATCCAGTGTCCGCCTCGAGCCGCCCGAAGGCGGTGTGATCAGAAGGAAGTGGGAAGGGGCGATCGAGCCGAGACGCTGCCCGGATCTGCCCGGCCACTCGCTAGAGCTTGTTCCTCACACAATTCCATTAAGTGCAGAAGTGCCGCCGTCTTGGCACTGGGCTGTCCCGGTACTATCTATGCGCCCAGAGCCAAGTCCAAAGAAGCCGCGCCCTGACCCGACAAACTCTAAGCAGACATGGAGCAACTCTGCATCTTTGTAGACCGCCCCGGATTTGTGCACCTCAGAGAAGCACAGCCACCCATCCGTGCACGTGCTTTGCAACGAGCAAAGCGAGCCAAGGAGAAAATCGTGAACCAACGGTCAGACAAAGGAGCCTTGTCGACTACGACTTCGCGAGCAAAGAGTTTCAGGGCTTCTGTCTGGATCTCCTCCTGGAAGGAGCTTCGAAATGGAGAAAAACTGTCACAACTGAGCACAACTGCAGCACGGGTAAGCCGCACAGCACGCACATCTTGCTGCTCCGGGTGCCTTTCGGTGTGAGATGGCAAAGAAGGCAGTTGCACTGTCCTCTGGGGCCCCCGGAGAAATGGGATTGCAAGTCACGTAGGCGGATGCCTGCCGTGCCGTGCTCCAGACGCTCAGCTTTCGCTGCTTTTGCTCTGAGCTTTGCTCTTCTTGCTACCACGCATACCAGGTATACGATGCAATGGAGGATGCATTGCATGGCCTCCAGCTTGCCGCACTGGTCGTAGCACATGCAGTCGCCTTTGTCTTGTCGGCTTCTGTTCGGGTGACCGAGCCATTGACATGTGTAGGTTCTTCGATCTCCTATCGAGGCACTATATTCACTATATTGTCACTACATGTCGCCAGCTCGCACGAACCACATCCACAGCCAGGATCGGCGAAGATCAGCAAAGTTGCAGGTATGGTCTTCCAGTAGTGACGAAAACTTGTCCAGGTTCGGCCTGTAGCGTTAGGGGGTGAAGCTTAAACAAGGTCGCTTTATTTGCACATCTTGCAATGAATGCGGACAAAGACCACGTGCGCAAGAATTGATTTTGCGCCTGTGAACGCTGTCGAGGTCGCTCGGCTTGATGTGTAACACCATCCACTTTCTCCACATCCTCAACACCCGTGCAGCGAGCGCGTGCCGTTAGAACGCCATAGTGTCGGCAGCTTAGCAGAAAAAAGTCAGAGGCCCCGGGCCCGCTAATCTGCTGCCGCAAGGCGCTTGCCCCAGAGCCTCCTTGTCCGCTAACGCGAAGATGAGAGAGACCTCGCTGAGACTCAACATCAGGTCTCTGCGAGCTTCTTGAAGCCTTCCAATCTTAAGACCAAAACATCTCAACTGGAAACTGTCAATCCGGAATCGAGTCGGGTGGAGCAACGAATGAGGCTCAGAGAATTACAGGCAGCGGGCCGGGTGGAGGTGCACGCACCCGTTGCGAGGTGCCGTCATGTTAAGACTCTTGTGGCACGGAATGCTCTACGAGTCATTACACAAGCTAGGAATCGCAAATCAAAGGCAGCAGCGGGACCTCATCCGTGACGCCTAAGCGTTTCAAGTGTTCCTCTTTCCTCGGATGTGAGAAAGCGGCATTTTGAACCCAGAATCCTGCGGCATAGTTGACCAAAGCTTCAGATAGCCTCTTTGAGCCAAGGTTCAAGCCTCCCAGTGCACCTGGTGAGCACAGCTTGGTGTCCCAGATGCTTCGTAGGTTTCGGGTGACCTGGGCCAGCGTCCGCCTCGGTGGAAAAGCTCTCTCAAGGACATGACAGCACACACGGCGCCAGCCTGACATTTTCTACTACGGTCGTCAAGTCGTCGGCAAACTACAGTACCCTGCAAATTATTCACGCACCGAGCAGCACAAACTCCTGATGCATGTGCCAACGGCTAACGACAACCGAAACCTTCCATCTGTGAGGCATTCTCACCCTGCAACAACTAGAAAACATTCCAAGAACCGGAGCATATGGCAGAACTTTGCAAGCCGCCAAGCAGCTCCTGTTCCGCCTTGGATTTAGACATAGCACGTTTAGGGATTGTCCAGCTACTCTTCCGCAGATTTGGCGCTGTCCGCGGCAAGATGCCAACTCTGATTGCAGGGCACGAAAGCAGAAAATGGCCCCATCGGCCATCGTTGTGCCACGGTGCTGCGGAAGATGCTTGCGGCAGTGCCTGTCTGACACCTTGCCTCGCGAAGGCAGTGAAGGCCACCATCCTTGAGTTCTGCTGCATTGTCCGGTGTACAAAAACGCACATTAACATACCTTGTTGCGAGAAGCTGAACGAAAGTCTGCAACCCGAATCCAAATCCTAATGTCCGGTTATACTGCTGGCGGCCGAGCCGCTCCCAGTAGTGTCTCGTGGCAAACCAGTCCACCTGCCCAGATGTTATGAGACACGCTGGAAGGCCAAGGTCGGGATGAGTCAAAGGCCTCCTTGTCCCCGGGGTCTCCGTCTCCACTGAGGCTCTCGGCAATCTGAGGCCAAGACTTGAGAAGGCCCACCTGCAAAGAGGATCGAAACGGAAGTTCCCGGTACTCTCGTTGGGGACAAGTTTAGCGTTCAATGGCGCTCTGGACACTACGTTTTTTTGCAAATTTAGCTCAAAGGCCCTTCGAGAGGCAATTGCAACGGTTGACGTATATACACGTTCCTTCACAAAAACCGTCACTAACTCTTGACATGAAAAGGCACGCACTCCAGCCGTACATGCAAGAATCGAGGAGATATTCTCACGAGTTTAGAGACCCGATGGCACGCTGCAATGAAAAGCTCAAAAGTGAACGAAAGTTCTGAGGCAAGCAGTTCAAGCAACGTTTCCATGCCTTGCTGGTGAAATTTGCAGTTTTCCACTGCAGCTTCCTCGGCATGGGGCACCACCCAACCATGATCGAGCAGAACCAGATCGAGAGCAATCCGAATCATCGACGGACTCCAGCTTTGCAGCCAGAGTAACCACTGAAAGGCATCATCTTTAGGCTCCAGTCCAGAGTATTGAGAGTTCACCATGTCTGTCCAGAACCTCTCCAACCTGCACCAGCTAGCAAAGTGTTGAACCAAAAAAGGCATTCGCGTTGCATATGAGAGGATGACAACGTTACGGTTTTTTGTGGATCTGAGACCAGACATAAGACTTTCCGAGCAGCAAGTAGTCCCGAAGATGATTTCGGGGGCTAATTGCTTAGTGTCTGCACTCAAGGGGAGTTCGATGGCACGGCAGTTCGGAGATGAGCAACGAAGTACAGCCCAGGACTCTCAGAGAATGACCAGTAGTCAGATTCTGTGGTTCTGGACACAACCCGACATCCAGGCAAACCAAGTCAGAAAACCACCGGAGATCATTCCGAAACCCGTCTCGAGATTCTGAAAAGCATGCCGTATCTTGGATCTAACGTGGAGCCAGCACCCAACAACAGAACCAGCGTGTGCTTGCAGCACCAAGACCAAGACTTCCACGTTTCCGGAAGTCGATAGGTTCCCAAACCGAAATCCTTGAGACAGCCCGCCGTTGTCTTTCAGGCAGCTTCTCGAAGCTGGTGTCGTATTCTTCTAAGCTCATCTGATCCTGCCGAGAAGTCGCAGAGCAACATGGACGATGGCGCCGATCGAAATTCAACTGCTAAAGCCCACAGGTGCGATAAATATGCTGCCACGGGCAACCCGAACTAGGTTGGCTCGCGTTTAAGATCAAAGTCGCAGCTGCTCGCGCAGAATCCAGTTTGCTCCCAGGTGCATCAAAGGCACGACAGAAGTCGGAGTGATGTTTTGAAGTGGAGCAAGCTCCACCTTGCGCAGGACTGTCTTGCACATCATGCATCATTATGCTAGACATCAAACCCACCGCTATCCATCGCCCACAAATGCATGTCAACAGGGTCGCGCCTCCACCCGCGACCTTGCATTCTCAAACTCCGGCAAAGCAAAATATCCTGCGGGGCAGGAAAGCTGCACATGCCCAACGGACCTGCAGCACCGAGCAATCCCAACAGAGAGGCACTCCATCAAGCCTAAACGTCACATGCAGCCAAACATGAATCTCCCAACCCTTTGCGCAAGCCAAAGTGGCAAGGAGCAACGAAACCGGGGTGCCTTTGCCCGCATCATCCGATTCTTCAAGGCAGCGCAGGCTGGAAGCGCAGAAAGCCACCACGAAAGGCAGCACACTGGGGCAAGGCGCGGTTTCCTCAACACCGTCGGCAGATGGCAAGGGCTTGGCGGAAATTGAAGCACCAGAGCGAAGATACTTGGCGTCAGGTGATGTGACACTACGCTGATCAACATCGGCGCTTGTTTCCAAGAACCACGAAGCCCTCAAGGCTTTAGAAACCCGGAAGTAAGAGATCCCTGGTCAGAGCCACGCAACCAGATCTCGGCTATTCGGTTCATTTCCCGATCGTCAAAAGCGGACATTTGAAGTATGTTCTCTGTTCCTGTTTTTAAGCGGTGATCCAAAGCACACTCGCAAGCGTTCGCCCTGGAATACATGAACCAACCTAAATTCAAAGCACTCCGATGACACGCGCCAAGGGAGATAGGATTTAGGACTGACCTGCAAATCTCAAGCAAGATGCAGATGGTCGCAGCTGCATCGTGGCACCGTGCGCCTTCAGCGCAGCCACCCAGATCTTGTCGGAGAACACTGGCAGCTTCCCCTTCTCTACGTCCTCCATGTAGAAGATATAATATCGCTTCAATGATCAATTCTAGCAGTAGCAGTAGCAGTAGCAGTCGCCGGCGTTGTCGTCGTCACAGCTGTCGTCGGGATATGTCGGGATCGTCGATGTTGGCATGGACCGCTACTACCAGCACTACCACGACTGCTCTCTCTCTCTCTCTCTGCCAATTTCAATCTCGCGTCGCCTATCCCCGCGGTCGATGTTCCCTCCCCTTTGCCTGTCTATGGGTTATTAAAGCTATTATTATCGCCGAGACAGAGAGACAGAGAGCGAGAGAGAGGAGAGGGAGAGAGGGAGAGAGAGGCCCAACCCTTCCCACCGAATGTCCTCCGTGTCCACGCGGTTTCCTTCACATGGAAGAATTTAGCTGCCCTACGAAACGACATCCCAACATCAGAGACATGGTCAGTTCAAAGCACCCGAAAGGTCTCCTGCAAAGGAGCACTGGAGCTCTGCAAATCGCTGCATCTCGCCACTTGTGCGATTTTCGAGGATTCGCTTCACGTCCTCACGGCAGTCAGCTGACTGCAGGCAGAACGAGACAGAAAAAGGCGTGTCAGGCACGATGCCTGCAGGTTCCCGCGCGCATGCAAACACTTCTTGCGAAAGACACTGCTGCTGAAAAATGTCGCCTGTTTCTATGGCACCTTCCTGTCGGAAGTCGCCGGCACATGACCCACAGAGCAAGCAGGCCGCACACCGCATCTGCCAAGCTTAGTTCAGCCATCTCTCTCCACACTCAGGACCCCATCGATGCCCTGCAGCATCGCTTGCGCATCTGCCATGCTTATCGACGAAGTGTCCACCTGCACACCGAGAATCTCGCCATTGAACATGGAGTTAACGTTTGAAACCTCTGCTTTGGACTGGATCGTCTCTGTCGCCAGGTCTTTTCGGACCGGATCGATGGTCAAGAGGAATTTGGTCCCACCAACCGGTGCTGCATGAGGGGCAGCAGCGCAAGAAAATGTGACGGGCAGGTCGCATGCTTTCAAGCGGACTATGTGGTGTGGCTGCGTCAACGCTTCTGTGCAGATTGCGCCGGGTGGAGGCGACGTGGTTTCGTAGGCGACGCTCAAGCTGGTGCTCGATGCTTCGATCCGCTTGATTTCCACAGCGTGGCCACCACTGCCACATTCACCAGAAAAGACGCAGATGACCATGTCTGTGTCAAACGGGACGTCTGGCAATGCTGGTGGCGGGGATTCATTGGAAGTGTGCTTCTCCCAGAAACTTGACCATTCCTCCTTGGAGGTCATCGCCGCCTCCAATGCATCGGAGATACCTGAGTAGCTTCCGTGAGCCAGGGTGTCAAAGTTCTCGGCCATTGCGGCTTCTGCTGTAGTCCAAGAACCACAGTACTGCGTTAAGGAGCAGGAGCAGCTGTGAAGCGGCGGTCAAACGCGAGTGATCCTACATTCATGCAGCAGATCTCATGCCTGTGGCTATTGGTCCTCGGACTCCAGATCAGCCAGCCCCTTCTCGAGGCAGCTGTTCTTTGAAGAGCACCGCAAGGCATTCATCAGTTCATCCTAAACAGGGTCGAGGCATTCGTACGCTCTCTCGCTGATTGTCGGGACTCGCTTCGGCTGTCTGCTACTTTGGAACGCACCGTTTCCATCCGGCTGGTGTCGCCACTCAAGTTTTGCTCTGTGGCCAAGGTGCATACTTGTAGCCCAAGTCGATGGATCCCGGAGTGCCCTCTGCATTGTGCATCAACGGCCACCACTGCTGGGACAAAGCTCCTGCCAAACGGAGTCAGGAGTTTCGCGACATGTCACAAGCGATGTTGGACTGTCCGCTAGCGCAGTTTTCTTGCTACTGCAAGGACTTCACGAAACGAAAAGAGTTTCAACAAGGTCGAAACATCCTTGCATCAGCCGCTGGAACGTTCTGGCTGTACAGGCCACAAGCGGCTGCTCGTGCGTGCAAGCATCCAATAACCTGAGTTCATCACACATTGCGGACATCTTGTTGTGGTGTTTCTACGGCTGCTTCTGCTGCGACGGCCCCTGCGATACTTCATGCCTCCACACATTACAGCCACAAAGAAGTCACTGCTTCTGCCACCGCTGCCACCACCACCGAAGCAGCACTGCACCACCAACAACAACACAGCTACTACTCATACGACCCCGAAAAACGACGGCGGCGACGACCACTACTACTACTGATAATCGTCGTATCTACTACTACTGCTACTGCTGCTTGTTGCTTATACCACTACGACTACTACGACTACTACGACTACTACGACTACTACGACTACTACGACTACTACTACGACGACGACGACTACTACTTGCTTGCTTGCTTGCTTGCTTGCTTGCTTGCTAGGGGTCTCTCTCTCTCTCTCTCTCGAAGCGCAAACATCCGAAGACGTCTTTGCGTGGCCCCTTTGGGCGACCTAGGAAGGCCGGCCATCTCTTGGACAGCGTAGACCGGGGCGAACGAGCAAGCATCAGCTTGTGTCATGTACATTAACATTGGTAGCGGAAAGTGCACCCGGACCGATAATCAACGAGGCGAAGATATACTTCGGACGTTTATGCTACCAGCAACTTCAATTGCCCGACAGGCACTTTAGCAACCGTATATACAGCCTTAGCCTCACATCTCAGCATCAAGTGAAAATCATCATTCGAAATCCATGCACGAAAAGAGAGTAACTCGCATCTCAGTTTGAGAGCATCCACTGTCGCGATAACTGTGCAAATTTCATTGCAGACTCAAGAGGATCTCGGGTGGCACAGTCCAATGAGCATAGCTGGCATCCCAAGCTTTTAAGAAAACTTGCCTTTCCTGCACTGATGCGCCAGTCATCCCGAATATGATATGCGCCTAGGGTAAGGCGCTCCCCTGTCCATGTGGCATCCTTGCATTGAAACGCATGGCCGGCATGGTTATGGGAGTCAAAGATCAAGTTGGGCCGTCAGGGCTGAGCCGGCAGGTTCCTGCTTTATCCTGACACCACCATTCTCCCCCTTGCCACTGGCTTAACGGAATCAATACATTGTCAATGGCAATGTGGTTATGGGAGTCCTTGTGCAAGCCACTAGGAACGTTTAAATGGAGAAAAACTGTGCTGAACAACGCTTCGCTGCATAACGGCTTCACAATGGAGCAGAGCAGGCGCGTGACCCATGGGAGCTCCATTGTTGAGCTCAGGACTGAGGCCTTGCCTCCAAATATGCAAGCACCAAGAGTAATGGACTGCGGGGTGGTGTCAGCATGTAGGGCATCCTCAGAAATATGACGGGTGTGGGTCTTGGTGGGCAACATGTTGAACAGTCGTCGCAGCTGCTGAAAACGAACGTAACGTACTCGAAGACAACCTTGAGCCAAGGCTTGATGGGCCTCAGTTGGACGTGGCTGATTCCAAGTCCAGTCCATTGCACCACCCAGTACTATACCTGAGTGTGCCGAGCCTTCGTAAAGGCTCAAAGAGGACTGAGCCGAGGCAGTTTGCTCTTCGATACTCACATCCGAGGTCTGCGCCACCATTCGAGTCTCCCATTCTTCCACCCGATATCTCTTCCTCGTATTCGTACACGCTGCAGAAGCAGGGGGCCCTGTTCTTTCCCCATCTTGTGAGGAGCAGGCCGGCTGAGGCCCACATACAACCATATGTCTTTCAGGTCTTTCAGAACAGTCACCCTCCGAATCTGACACATCTATAATACAGTCGCCATCATTCTCGGAGGAATTGAGCGTGCACTCCCACATATTGAGGAGGCACGATAACGCTTAGCATATGTACCAGGGGTCGCACAGAATCATAGCGGCTCGACCCATGTTGCAATGCAAACAATCTGCAGCGTGAAAGAGGAATACATGACAGCGCAGAAAAAATTATTGCAATGGCAGCACGCTGAAGCGGGGCACGGCGGAGGCTGAAGAATGTCAAAGAATCTGCTCGGTGGTCCATTGGTGCCATCGTCGCAGCCTGAGAGCACACAAGCAAGATGAGTCCAGCTAGACAGGAGACGAGCATCGAAGGCGCAATGCATGTTACATTCTCTGGCAGTCTTTTGCGTCTCAGCAGACTCCTCGTGTACCTGAGCGGCATCTTCGAACCACCCAGCGTCTGAGGCTCTTATAGTGACGACATAATGTCGAAATGTACCCCGATAGGGTTTTGAGTTTCATTGCCCAGCCGGCACCATAGCAGGCGCAAAACGGGCTAGCTGTCGCTGCTCCAGCTACCATCATCGGCTGCCTCGGCTCCCTCCATTGTTGCCTCCATAGCCACGGTTGGAGGGGGCCTGCATGGTTTTCTGGACGCCATTGGCGATTTGGCAGCGTCCAGGCCGCTCGACGCCAGGCAAACGCCATGATTTGCGTGATGGCATTGTTGGTGAGCTCCTGCAGGTAGCCCCTGAGCTGCACAGCTCCCGGATCAAATAGAGCCAGCTGCAGACTGAAGGTAACATTCGAGCCCCTCATTTCCTCCTCAATACCCCGACTGCGGTGGAACCTGGTCACAGGACCAGTCCTGCTCACCAGGAGGCGGATAGCCTCAACCGTAGCCACTCCCTTGGCATAGGGGAGTGGATCCTTGGTCTCATCTGGCTTCAGACGCCCAAGGTGCCCTGCTTCATCCACCCAAGCTTGATGAGGTTCTCGAGGGTATGAGATTGCTGCGGCAGTTTTTCCAGCCGCCCCGAAAACTCCATGAAAATGCAGTTAAGGAGAGCAACCCGCATAGGCTTGTCTACCTTTTCAGGTTCAGCCTCTTTCAGCTCACGCCATGCTTGCTGGGCTCGAAAGATGGCCGGTACCACGGAGGCATTAACTCCCATTCGCATGAAGATAGCGTACGAGGTTCCGGACGAAAGCCTCCCAGGTAATCCTCATGCCTCAAGGTGAGGCGCTGCAGCTGGAACATGCTCTCCTTTAGCTGCCGGATTTTTTCCTCTTTGAGCCCCCTGATCTGGGACTGCTTCTCCTGGTCCCATTGCTGCCAGCCTCTCTTGGCAGATCTTCATTGGGCCCAGGGATCATCCTCCTTTTCCTTGGCCGGCCCTTTTCCACGCTGCTGACCTTTATTGCCAGACCCAAGACGGGGTGTGGGCTGGCCACGGTCACTGCCATCGGCGCTCCTTCACTCACCGCCGTAGAGGCCTGATCAATGCCCGCAGGAAAGTAGTTCTGGAACATCTGGAGCTCCAGGTCCTCGGTCTCTTTCATGGCAGCATCAGGGGCTTCTTCAACACCCGCCATCTGTAGAAGCACTGAAGGAGCAGGGCCAGCTGAGGAGGATATTAGCAGCGCTGGAGCCAGAGGACATATACATTGGCTTCATGCTCTGCGTCAATTGCAACCGGAACGGCAAAGCACGAGTCATCTGTATACATCCATTTGGCCCCGACTTTGAGGAGAGAGCGGTAGTGTCCACTTTGGGTAGTCCTGCCAAGATGAACAACAATGGCTGTAACCTGAAATGTAACCCCCGTCACTTGTAGATGCACCGAAAATCTGGGAATGAAGACAGGCCTGTCAAAGCGAAGAGCCGTAGAGAGCTTGCGAACCTGACCCAAGCGAACATATCGATTGAGTTGTAGACATAAGCAATCTGTCTCATGAGCCAGTGCATGTGTGTCACCAGACTGATGCCAATGATATATTACATCTTGTAAGTCTCTCGCTGCTCTGGGGATAGACATGGGAATCGGCAAGTCTCCCTGTGCACGCAGCTGAAGGCCTGCCAAGCTCAGCCTTCTGGCATCCCATTGTACCGAATGTATGTGCTGGGCCTGAAGGAGTTGCTGTGTGTATTCAGCTGTATCCCTCTGCACCTCGTCATATACCCAGTTGGGAAGAAGCTGACGAAAACGATGACTTTGGGTAAGTCGGAGGGCAACGCCTTTGTCGGCCGCCTTCTTGGCCAAGTTGATAGCGTCTTTCAGGGAGTGGTTCACAATGCCTGCACAATGTAGTGCATATGTCATGCCCAGAATTCCTGCATTGATGTAGCATAAGTTGTGCGGATTGGCTAACCTGACACGACATTGCCAAGGACCATCAGGTAGAGCAGGTGCTGCGTTGGAGGGCTGCGTGCTAGACACCTGTTTAGGGGCAAAGAAGCTCTTGATTGTACCATCCTGTTTTGACTTGGGCACGGACACGACTGGGTTGGCTGAGGGTGCGATAGTATGGCCCATTCCACCTGTGCTGCTGTACTGCGTGGGCTTTCCTTGTAGAGCTTGCTGAATTGGAGCGACATATGTAAGATACTGAGGGTTGGACTTGTCCTGCTTTGAAGCGGCTGGCTGCTGAAATGCGTAGTCCTCCTTTGAGGCTTGTTCATGATATAGCTGTCTTGCGAGAGTGTGCTTTGGAGTCCTTGGCCTGGCTACCACAGAACTGACATGGCGATTGAAAGATAGCCGACATACTGCCTGCAAGAGAATCTGCAGCTGCCGATGTTCGCTTCCATGCCGCGGGATGTCCTGTGCGCCAGTGCGTTTTGATGTGTCCCGGTCCAGCAACGCGTTGCCGGCATAGAACACATTGGCCAGTGCAGGACTTAATGAACTTTGCGTGGGCCGCAAGTTGATAATTCGGAACAGTAAGTACTTCGTGCTGGCTCTGGATGAGAGGTGTCTCCTGTTTCCACTCAGCTGCAGGTGGAGGAGGAGGGTCTTTCGCTTCCTCTGCAATGACCTCGACCAGGATCTGCTCTAGAGTTTGCCCACTAGCAAAAGCAGTCTTCAGAGCAGGGCACATGCCTTGAGTGAGATGCTTTCGCATAGACTGCCAGTCTGTGAGCCTCTGCCGACAGAATCGACATGTTGGGGTTCCATAGAGGCAGTGCTGAGCACGATCAAACACAATCTGAGCCTGCTTTTCTAGCTCGAGATGCTTCTTGTGGATGTGCTGCTCCAAGCCAGACTTGGTGCCAAAGTACACTCCACATGCAGGGCACGGGTGCGATACAGCATCCGGTATGTTCTTTTGGAGCGATGAACCAATTCGCGACTGACCCACTTCCACCACTCTGCGAAATTGCTGAAGTAGGTGCTCGGCCCGATTGCCTTCACGTAGCCGCAGTTGTGTGGAGCGGCCTGAGTCCAGTTGTATGGCGGTCTGTTGTGCTTTAAAACGCCGACCAAGATCATCCCAGAGATCAATGCCCTCCTGTTGGAGAACGGATTGATTGGAGACGCCCCTCTCGTAGATGCGAAGAACTTTCCGCAAGTGCCTCGAGATGGTGCTGGAGAGAAGCTTGATAGTCTCCACAGTGCACCCAACAGTCGCCAGGCCATACAGAAGCGACGGCATAACACAGGCTTTGTATAGTCGAAGTCTATGTTTTCTGCTCAGCGGTCCATTAACGCGTAAGGGCGCCTTGAGCTGGTTGAAGACAGCGTGAGCTGTGCCGCCTGAACCTCAAATCGGCCATAACTGAGCTTAACCCCGAAATATTCAAGGCTGGTCTGGATCGCAATGTACATTGTACCAGCAGGACTGTTCACAATCAAACAGTTTTGACCACGCCAATACTTAGTGCAACGCTTCAGAAGCTTCATGTGTATCCTGCCTTTTAAAGCAAGAACAACCTTGGATTTGGCACCGTTCACCTTCATTCCAAGCTCAGTGATTGTGTTTATGAGCAGTCCTAGTTGTCGGGGCGCCTCCGAAAGGTCGTTGATGCTTCGGATTGTCCAGAAGCCATGCTTGTCATCGGCATACATAGACAAATGTTTGCTCGGCCAACCTGTGCCCAGTCGCTGTTCCAGCTGCTGACAACGTCGACAGGTCCATGCAGCATATATCATCGGAGCAATGCTGCAACCCTGCCGAAGCCCTTTACCCATGCTCATAACATGTTTGTATCCTTTGTGTACTATGTGCAACTCAGTCTGCATGTGAATCTGCAAAAGAAAGCCAGCAAGAGATGTCGGCATTCCAGTAGCAAGAAGTGACTCATACATTTCAGAATGTGTGATGGAGTCGAAAGCTTTGGATAAGTCCAGGCTTGCCATCATCCCTCCCACAACTGGTGCACACTGCTGGCCTGCAAGTCGTGCTGTGAGATCATCATTGCATGCGGCAAGCAGATTTCTCACTTCATCACAGCGCAGGCTGGCTCGAAGCAAAGGGTCAGCGGTTGATGCCTGAGCACGATAGGCGTACTGCGGAACGGACATACGGGTCAGCATGAAACTTGAGGATCTGAAGACAGGCTTTAGTGTCCACGCCATAAGGCCAATCGTGCGGAGGTTGGCAGGAGCGGTTGGGCTCTTATTGGGCTTGGGAAGCCAGGCAATCTGAACCTTAGACCACTCAATGGGCAGGGAGGGCCTAGAGGAACAAACCGTATTATGGGCAATGTTCTGAAGAAGAGGTGCCACCTGAGCACCACATTGCCTCCATGCTGCAATTGATGCCGCCTCTTGAGGAACAGCTTTGTGGTTGCCGAGTTTGCTCAGGGCCCACATCCAGTTGTCCGACGTAAACCATTCCATTGGAAGAGGCTCAAGATCAGGAGGCTCACAGATAGGTCCTGTAAAGAGACCTTTGGCATAGTCACGCAGCTGCTGGCATTCCTGCTCCGGATCAAGTAGATTACCTTCAGGATCCCGTAGATTCATCTTTCCAGCAAGGCTTTTGGGGGCAATCATTCGAACATACTGATAGTGAGTGCGTGTTTGATTGGTCATCGCAGCCGTTTCTGCTAGGTCCAGCACCTGCAGAATTTGCTCACGCTTTCTTTGCCTCGCCAGTCGCCTGATGGCACGGGAAGCGCGGATTTTAAGCAGTGCCAGCTGCCAAGCGCCAAACATTTTACCAACCCGGTTGCGATTATGCTGAAATCTGGCCCGGGCCAGTCCTCTCCAAATCTGCAACACCTCCTGTTGAGCAGTTGGCAGCGGAGGCTTGGGTGGCTTGACAGCTACCACATCATGATGGAGCTTTAAGGATCTTTGAAGTTCATCTAGCTTCGGAGCACCATGGCATGAGATCTCATCAAGACTGGGCGCAGGCAACATCCTGGGCACTTTGGGGGAGCTAGACTGCTGCCAGGGCCGCCAAGATATCCTTATGCTGGCAACCAGCACTTCATGACCTGAAGAGCGCCACCCAGCGATCGTCACCTTCACTGGCCTGCAGGATTTAGCTTCGCGATCTTCCAGCGGCTGGCGTACAGCAATGTAGTCAATCTGCGAAGAGCCACTGGGATGCTTATATGTGTAGTGTTTCTTCTGCCAAGTATTCAGGGCAGAAAGCCGATGTCTTTCAAGCATCTGAGTCAGATCATTGCGTTCCTGCTTGAGGTCAAGATGCTGAGAGCCCTGAAAAATTCCTTGGCAAGCAACTTTGCCATAAGGTTGCAGGGTTAAATTGACGTCACCCAGAAGCGCTATGGAGGTGCGATATGGAAGCGAAGAGATCAGGTTTTCCAGCCGGTTCCAGACGCGCTTTCGCTGCTTCATCACCGGTTGCTTTTGCTCTTCACAGTTGTGTGACAACGCCTGCTGATACAAGTTAATGACATCAATCTGCTGTTTGCGTATACGACCTCTCCAGTGAAGGAGCGCCCAGGCTCAACATCGGCCCAGCTACTGGAATTAGGCTCCAAAGCATTCCTACGAATCCCAATCATAACACCAGCTTGCTTAGGCCGAGGTGCAGCGCTGTGTATGACATACCAGTCCTCTGTACTCCATTCTGAAGTCATTGACCAATGCGTCTCTTGCAATGCAAAGATCAGGATGGATGGTTGCGTTTTAAGCCAGACCTGAATCTCAAGAAAGAGTTCTTGAGATAGCCCACTGCAATTCCAGCTGGCAATTTCCATCCTTGGCCATGTTGTCTTTGCTATCGGCTTTGTGTTCGGCAGAGGGAGCGTAGGGACTCCAGTTCCAATCCGGCGCCCTTTGTATACTGCTCTTCCATATTGTTCCGCCCGCTTCAAGGTTCGCTTATATGATCTTTTACACACTCTGTGCGCCGTTTTACGATCCTCGGGCACTCCGTCCTCATGGTTCGCCCGCATGCGAGCTCCAGCAGTGGCTGAGGAACCACCTGCAACCCTCGTGCCTAGCAGCATCAAGATGCAATGAAATGCGTAGAAGTAGCTGCTATCCGGACTTGGGACCGGAACGAGCGTGTCCCCGTGCAAAAGGAGATTCTCAGGCCAACAAAGTCAGGTATGATATGTTGACAGGCGTGCAGCCGCAGAATACCATGCACAGCAAGCTGTGTAATCCGCAGAAAACAGGTTGTCTTGCGGTTTGAGGTCGTTCTAGCGGGCCCTTACAGTTGAAGAAGGGCCCCAAGCCTTGG
>CAJNJA010075241.1:3391-21646 GCA_905231915.1 Symbiodinium necroappetens
TTCGTCCGGGTTTCTCCCAGCACCCACGGACTCCTCGTGAGAAGGCGTCAGCTTCGAGTGGCTGGAGCCCCGAAGGGGCGAAAAGCCTTGCTATCGATCGGTGAAACCGAGAGAAGAAAAGTAAAGCGAGCCTTCCCTAAGACCGCAGTGACCTAGGTAATGGGTTCCTGGATCAATATACTAACCCTATATTTCGGTGCTCTGTGTGAACAGTAGCCGGTTGTTGACTCAAGTGGAGCCCACGAGCATGGCGGTTCCAGCACGGCCTAGACTTGAGCTTCAGGATTGTCAGGGTCTGAGCCTTCATGGCTAATTAGGTTTCAGTAAGTACACGCACTTNNAACCCTAAACCCTAAACCGGAGCCCGCTAACACCTAGGCCCTATTAGATCCTACAGTGAAGCCTCAAAGTATCCCCACATCTAGGCGATCAACTGTTACTAATTCCTCAAGGGATCCCCAGTAATCATGCCGACAATAAAGTAATAAATTCCAAAAACCTAGTCCCTATATCAAGCTCTAAATCACTTCCAGCCGTACTGTAGAACCGTTGAAGGAGCCGTGAAGAGAACCCTAGCCTAAGGAGCAAGAGCCCTAGAGTTAGGGTTTAGGGATGAGGGATTTTNNAGGGATTAGGGTTCAGGATTTAGGGATTAGGGTTTAGGGATTAGGGTTTAGGGTTTAGGGATTAGGGTTTCGCACCTCAAAAGTGGTATGGCATCGATTCCCACTCCGAGGTTCGTGGATGTTGCAGCTTGGAGTATCCGAGCCCGCAAGGCCGCCACTTGCTGGGTCCTTTGGATGGGGTTTTCTTCATGACAACAGAAAAATAATAGTATATTATAGTATATTGTACTAAATCATAAAAATTTGCAGTATATTATAGTATGTCATAGTTTATTATAGTATATACACTATATTCTTAGGAGGAAACTTCCTTAGGAATGGGTTGTCATCTTTATGAAGCTTCCTCAGGAATGATGTTCTTTCTTGTTGCGAGTTGAAAACCCAACGCCTGGTAGCAATGTTTTTTTGAATTAAATGGGATTCTAGACCTTGCGATGTGGGATTTCAGGCCTCCTGGGTGTCTGGGTGTAGGGCTCAGGGTTTGGAGGGTTTATACCTGTGATTCCAAAAGCCCATTATGTTAAGGGCAAGAGTTCTACCAAGTTCTGTACCGGTAGGGTTCAATTCGGCAATCTGGGGCGGACTAAACCCTAAACCCTAAACCCTAATGGGGTGGATGGTTCAAGGCTTTGGACATCTCGGGGCTCAGGTTGAACAGGCAAGTCGGTAATGCCTCTGCCCGATGTTGACAAAAAGGCTCATGAAGATCGTCAGTGCTGGTTTGGGGCTTGCGGATGAGACTTTGAATCCCCGGCTTCGTAGACAGATGCACGAGATCTACCCGGGCAGGGGAAATGGTGTGGATGCCCTCATGTTGTTGAGTTTGGAGGATTCCCTAAACCCTTAAACCCTAAAGCCCTAAACCCTAAAACCCTGAACCCTAAGGTTACATTTGGTGTTCGGTAGGGGCTTTGAGTTTCCATCTTGGAGCTCCCAACTCTCCCAGCAATCCTTACAGAGGCTTTGGGATCTGGGATTTGTGTTGTTTTTCGGTTGGTTTTGGGATGATTTGGCGGTGCTTCAACGGGATCCTAAGTCGTGGTTAAGCTGCTAAGGGTGTTCCCGGGCTTTCTCGCGACCCAATCTTTCGGAAGTTGATTGACGAAGCTGGAACCATAAATCTGTAGCAGTGATGACGGACCGACATCAATGAAAGGGTCTGAATAGTCAGAAAAGGCAAACCGTTATCGTCAACATGCCGCGAAGCCCTATTCCAATTGTGAAGTCTAATACGGCAAAACCTAGCCCTAAAACGCTCATTGTAGAACCCTGCTATTGGACTGTACTTACTCAAGCCCTTAAGTGCTGAAGTAGTCCGCTTTCGGCAGCCCAGGAAACCTACATCCTGATTGCAAAATGCCTTAGACAGGTGTAGTAGGATGTTTTGGGGCACAGTTAACCTCTGCAGCATCCCTGTGTTGAAACCTGCAAGAAAACACCATGTTACACCGCGCGTATCAGTAACAAAGAGAACAAGCAAGCCCTACGTTACATGGTTCCCAAGAAATAAAATCCCTATAGAAAACACTGGTAAGCAACATAGACCCAATGCAAGTACACATCAAAAGAAATCCTTTATGACACACCAATGATTTTGTTAACAAAAGTGATGGTAGTAGTAATCATATTCATCATGGTAAATAGAAAGATATCAGCAGCAAAGTCATATTCGTGGTGATCAAAAGCAAAAGCAAGTTAAGGGTAACTCAGAAGAGAGGTCTCCAAGCGTCTCGCAGCTCTCCGGCATTTGGAGCTGCTCGTGGCCTCTGCAGGCCAACAGCCCTTCAGGGTCACCATTTCAGGGTTTAGGGATTAGGGAATTTTAGGGTTTAGGGTTTATAGGGCTTACGCTGAAAACTTGCTTGCTGAGGATCTTATGTCATGTTATATTTGTTCATTATGTTTTCGTAAGTCCAGAGAGTAATAGGAAGCGTTTAAATTTATACAGGGCAGGCACACGGGCGTAAACCATACGAAGGATTGATAGCGCAAAAGGACAAGTTTTCTGATGGTCTTTTGTGCGTGCGATTGTCAGGCTGCTACAGGGTTTAAGTTTACTTCAACCTAGCAGAGCATATAGTGACCCCCAGAAAGTTGGAACATGGATTTAGGATGATTAGTGCTGGCATTCCCTATACTTTACCTTAATGGCATGAGGTTACTGAGGCCCATCTACTGTAGAACCAAAGCTACCGAAACCTTCAAACCGAAACTTAATGTAAGGGCTGCCTTAGTTGCACGGGCGCCTTGGTTTGAGGCTTTAAGACTGCATTTGTTTAGGGTTTAGTTATTCGGGGTTTAGGGGTGTAGGGTTCAGGGATTTAATGTTTTGGGTTGCGGGAATGTTTTTGTGATGTTTCTTGCGTCGAGGCGTGAAGGGTTTTCGGCTTGCGTTGTTCATGGACTGTTTAACGAGCTTGCTCTTCATTGTAAATCACAGCTGTGTTCGAGGGTTCCTTTAGGTATACGTACGTCTTCTCTTACAAGACCGTGTCAGCATGTCGGGCTGTTGTTTAGCTACATCAGAGAATGCCAGATGCGCAGAGAGAGAGCCAAACCGTGAGTCGCCCACATCCCAATAGATCCGGATTTGGGTTTAGGGCTTTGGGCTTTGGGTTTAGGTTACGGGTTTCGGGCTTAGGCCCGTGTAAGACCAAGCAATTAAGCCTTCTGAGTCCAGAAGCGAAACTGGCGTCCACTCACGACTCGCCATAATGAGAAAAGCCCAAGCCAACCGGCAAGGCGGAATCGGGATTAGAAACCTCTGTGACTCATTTCATTTCAGATGCAGGCTGCCGATGCTTAACCCCGGAGCTAAACAAGCAAACACGAAACCTAAGCCCTAAGCCAGAAATAAGCAGGTGCTGTTGCTTGGCTGGTGCCGTCCTCAAGCTCGTGCATGCACTTTGCACTCGGTTTGGAGTTTAGGGTTTAGGGTTTAGGTACGTGTCCGGAGTTTGCTGGTTTGCAAGGCACCTTTGTTTCGGTGGGTGCCGGGCGATCAACGCCTCCCAAACTGACCGTTTGTGGCAGCTGGAATCGGGTGAGAGGTGGCCCCTGTTTCGGGTGTCCTTTGGCTTTGCAAATCCTGTTTGATCTGAGTCTCATGTCTTGCGCCTCGTTTGCACTGAAGTTTTCCCGCACGGAACTGACATTGACAGATTGACGGAGTAGATACGTGCACGCCTACACTGTTCTGGGAGATGAGAAGCCGGCATGCAACAGTTGGGAAGACTTCCATGCCACGGTGGAGCTTGAGAGGATCCCGTCGTAAGTTGTGCATTGGTTGGGTTCCTTCCTTGCTCCGGACCTCTTCATGTATCAACGACTCAAAGTTGAGACAGTTTGCAGGGCTTTGGGCTGGGGGCTTTGGGTCATTTTCAGGTTTCAGTGCTTTGCTGACTGCTGGAGAGATTTCCCCCTTGGGTGTCCGCGGTGCCGTACTTCTGGTTCAACCCAGACTCGCCTCCAGGAAGACTTCAGGACTCGCAGAACCGACGACCAAGATTCCCCGGAAACCTTCGAGGAAGAAATCATTTATTCAACAAGCACCTTGAACCAATCGAGGCACAAAAACTCACTAGCAAACCACACGAACCTTGAACTCTGGAGTTTCTGAAAAACAAGCAGGGCCTAGGGTTTAGGGCCGTTTAGGGTTTAGATCTAGGAGCGTCTGCCAAAGCCAGACCCACACCACCAAACCCTTCAGGCTGAGTGCTTTGATGGCTTTCCGGGTTTAGGGTTTAGGATTCTCTTTGGGACCGACAGCGCAGGAGTAAAGGAGTACGTCTTTGGGTGTCTTGAGTTATGTTGGGGGTCTGGGGCTTGTAGGCTTTATAGGGTTTAGGGTTTTCGGGATCAGGTTCGGTCCACATCGTGTCCTTTTTGGCTGGTCTTTGTATCCATCGCGCTACTCACGCTCTTTCATCAGGGCTTTTTGTCCAGCAACCTCGAAGATGCTTGAACCTTTTAGTAAGCATCCTAAACCCTAAAAACCCGATAAGCCGCCCACACCCCTGCCTTAATCATGAAGCCGGGAGCGAAAGCCAAAAAAAACAAAAGCTCACAGCTGCAATCTCCGCCGAGATGGGCTACTGGTCATCTTCGTCGCCAAGGAGCTCGATGCGTGTTGGAGTTGCGGGTTTAGGGCTTCAGAGTGCTGGGCATTGGGGTGTTGTCCGGGCTTGCGTTTACAGTTATGCAAGGGGTGCCGGCCGCCCACTCTGGCTGCCGGAATGGTCCTTCTGGTACTCAGTGTATACTATACAAATGCTCTCTACCCAAAGACCCTATTCCAATCGTTCATTAGAGCCCATTTTTTTGTCGAAGCCTGAACCTGCCGAGTCTGTTGTCGAACCTTTAGAGGACTGTACCAGCCCCAAACACCCTAAATCTCCTGATGTAGAACCCGGGAAAATGTCCCTATCTCGATCCATCTATCTATCTATCTATCTACCTACCTACCTATCTATCTATCTATCTATCTATCTATATAGATAGATAGATAGATAGATAGAGATTTATTGTCATTATTTTTGCCTCTATTATTTGTATCATTTTTACCTCTATTATTGTTATAATTAGATGTACACATATAGCTATGCCATATTCGATGATGCTGCACGAGAGCCTTTCGAGGAATGGCGTGTCGCTGTGAAGGGCGGACCTCTTTGGTTGGTTGTGTTTTCCAGGGTGTGGGGTTTAGCTGTTTGGGTTTTGTCGTAGGTTTAGGGTTTGGGGCTTGGCTTTCAGGTATTGGACGGCAGGCATCGCTACCCTCCGACCGTCTTAGCACAAAAACTCAACCACACAACCCCAATCCCCCATCTCAACTATGAAAACCTTAGCGCCGAAACCTGACGACTCTGCAGTACTGTTCTAGCATCCCTTGACCCAACGCGCCCTGAATCGCCGAAGCTTGATGGGGGAGTTTCAGAAGTGCAAGGGGCCCCGAACGTCAAGCAGTAGGCTCCTCCTAGGGAGGCGAAACGACTCTAAACGTCTCTACGCAGGACTGGCTCTTTGCACAGCCCTGTTCTGAGACATCTGTGGGGAGGGTTAGGGTTTATGGATTTAGTGTTTAGGGTTGCGGGTCCTGGGTCGAAGGGTCTACGGTTGTAAGGAGTACACCGGTCGAGGGCTGGGTGTAGGGGTCCATTGAGTTGAGTGTTTAGGGTTAGGGGTTTGTAGGGTTTGGGGTGTAAGTTTCATGGGTCTGGCCAGTTGTCTTCCTGCGGCATTTGCAAGCTTTGGCGAAGTTGGATGTGCATGCGCGGAGGAGCCAGGAAATTCCGAAACTTTTGCTTTGGCGGCGAAAACAGCAAGACCCTGCACTATCTGAGCAGCGTTCGGGCTCCCTGGTAGGGTTGAGACCAGCTCCAACTGACAAAGATCCGCCAAAAAAAAACATACTCGCTACTGCCAGACCGCAAACCCCACAAAAGACGCACACGAAAGACGAACAGACTCTAAACCCTAAACCCTAAACCATCAGACAGACAGAAAGAGTGAGATGTACGAACCCTCAAAGCCCGACTGCCCTAAAAACCCCAAGACCCCTAGGAGCTCGGGACCTTAAACCCTGGACCCTCAAAACGAAACTCCCTAAGCCCTATAAGCTAAATCCTGAACCCTAAGAACTAAACCCTAAACCCTCAAAACGAAGCCCTAAACCCTAAAAACAAGACCCTAAACCCCAAAAACTAGACCCTAAACCCTAAACACTAGACCGTCAACCCTATAGACCCTAAACCCTAACGTCCCAGGTTGGACAGACTTGAAAGACTTCCTGAAAGACGAGGGGAACATTCTTCCAGTCGCAGGGGCAGCCCCTGGGCCCCAAGTTTGCTCTTTTCAAACCCTAAACCCTAAAGTTAGTCAGTTCAGGGTTTAGGGCTTAGGGGTTTAGGGTTTTGGGGTTTAAGGGTTAGGATGCGGGACGGGCTGTTCTTGAAGTCGGGGGATTTTCGGAATAAGGTTTCGAGGATCCTGCTATGTAGGGCCCAGACTGGCGTCCTCTAGGGTTTAGGGTTTGGGGTTTAGGGGTTTAACGTTCAGTTTATGAGGTCCCGAAGAGGGGGCCGTCAGTTTTCAGCCACTTATGCTAGCAGCACCATTCAGAGCCGTTTGCATCAGAATAGCAGCAACCGTCCACTGGTACGACTAAGACTAAGATAGCTGTTAAATCGGCTCTGTGTTTCCTTCGGCTCAAGAGGCTCAAGCTTCATGGCCTGCCATGTTGTGAAGCCCTAACCCCCGCGCAATCTACCGAACCCCAATCAGACCGGTAATTATACTCAGTCCCCCCAACACTAGGACCCTAAACACACCAATTAAACCTCAACCTTTCGCTCTACGACGATGGGTGGATTGGGCTCTAGAGGGCTCACAATCTGGATATAGGGCTCCGAACAATGGCTAATGCAGTAGTGTTCCAATGACATCATCCTTAATTTAATACATGGTATCCTGGTAGTAGCATACATATGCCCCACCAGTCTTTCGGGCCCTGAACCAAGAACCCTGTACCCTGAACCCAAAGCCATGAGGTGCCAAGGATTTCCGGTCTTCCAAACCCTACAAGCACAGAAGCGCCTTGAAACCGAAGGCGGCCCCAAGCCATGGCCTAAACTGGGCTTAAACCCTAATGGCCTGAACCCCAAACCGGAAGCCCTAAACCCTAAAACCCTAAAACCTAAAACCCCAAACCCGAAACCCTAAACCCAGGCTTGCACTCTGCTCTACCACCTCTTCGCCCTCGCTTTGGGACGTGCTCACAGAGATCAGGCCCGGTGGTCCACTCTTCGGTTCTGAAAGCCAGGCATTGGGCTTACATGGGGGTTCAGGGTTGAGGGTTGAAGGTTTAGGGTTTAAGATTGAGGATTTAGGGTTTAGGGTTCAAGGTTGAGGGTTTAGGGTTTAGGGGTATTGGCTTCCTGTTTCAGAAACCCGGCTGTTCAGTGGAGCCTGGATACCCTTGTTCCCAAAGGCGGCCTTCGCCGTTCCGAGCTGTTCTCAGTAGAGCTGTTTCAGCTAGATGCTGCCAGCTGCTAGTTGATTGCTGAATGATATCTTCGGCCGTCCAGAGTAATTGTCCACCACAGCCCCATAGTTTTTTTGAATTCCGGGGGCTCTCATTTCTGCTTTTGAGGCCTTGAAACCGTCATCCTGAGCCCAAGGGGTTAATGTTCCAGCGATTGTTCTCTCCGAGCCCCAAACCCCAAGGGCCCAATCTCACGAAACACGAAACTCGGGATGGCCGGAAGTGGAATTCCAAACCTTAGACAGCAAGCTCGAAGCCCCGAAACCCGAATTCCAAGCTTTGAACTAAGACCTAAACCCGTACCTTTGTAAGGAACACAACACACCATGGAAACCATATTCGGATCTCCAAGATTTTCGGTTGCTGATGTTTCGGGGGGCAGGAGGTATAGTTCGCAAACCTTCAAGATTTTATACTCGCAAAAAACCGACCCAAAACATCGGCCGGAAACCCTAAACCCTAAAAACTCTACCCTAAACCCTTATAAACCCTAAACCGTCTGAAAGAAGAGGTCCGGGCAGATGGCCTCCATCGCGCGGCCGCACGCGGGGATGCCGAGGCACAGCAACCCTGAGCCTGATGCGGGCTTTCGTGATTCAGGCGTTGACGGGCTTGAGAGTTTAGAGTTTAGGGCCAAAGGGGCTTGTTAGCATTTAGGTTGGACTGGTACACTGCTTCGGGCATGAGGGCTGTATGTTCAGGCTTTCTGGCTCCGGGTGCCTTGTTCTTCCAACCAGAAGACGGGAGCAACAGTCGAAACAAGAGAGCCCCCAAAACCCCGAACGCTTGAGTGTTTGACGACCTGAAACCCTGCAATCGAGACCCTTTGACCCTCATCACCGCTGAACCGTTTAGGGTTTTGGGGTTTAGGGGTTTAGGGGTTTGGGGTTTAGGGGTTTAGGGTATGAGCCTGAGACCCAGACCCCGAAAAGGCTGTGGCCCGACTTCTCCGTGAATTGGCTCCTGTGGTCGAGGCTCGGAAGCAAGGGTTTAGGGTTTAGGGTTGGCTTGGCTGCTTGCTGCTAGGTAGGGACTAGGCCTTTCAGTTTCACCGTACTTTGCAAATCTTTCGAGCCTTTGTTCAGGGTTGTGGTGGTTTAGTGTAGCCGTTTGACGCTTGGGGCGATCAGGCCCAGGCGGGTTTGACAACGAATGCTGGGTTCTCAGTAAAGGTTGCTTTGATTGTGGAGGGGGTGGGGCGGGGTCTGTGGGGGAGAGTCTTAGGAATACCATATTCCGGCTTCTAGAGTTGGTCCCCTCTATGTACATTCCCGTCGCAGCAGACTTCCACAAAGGAGTGCTTCCTGCAGGACTCTAAAGGTGTATAGTTCCGAGATCTGTGATCACCTACGATGGCCATATCTCAATCTGAACTTGGAGAGCACGAGGCGTTCTGCAGATTCCCGGAAAACGGGCAGGACGAAGTTACAAAGAACACTGGTAGATCCATACGAAGACGGTTACGCATTGAGTTGGGCCTCGGGCTACTGGGGCTGTGTTGACTTGGTTTACACAATTTGGGTGTCGGCTGACAGGGCTGGTGCCACTGACGGAGATGTTGGACATTTATGACAAGCGAGAGTTGCTTTGTACTCAACCGGATTGACTGCAGACCATTCGTAGCCCACTTCCTCAATGCCTAGAGCTGCTACAGCCTGACTGAAGGATCTGACAACGCTTCACCGTTGTTCTGACCCTGGGATAACCCACACAGCCCACTGGGCCTCTCTGCACGATCACAAAAGGGGCGAGGAGACCTCAGAAGTATTGCTTGCAGTGCTAACTTCAAGACCTGGTAGCCACGACTTCCTCCTAGACCTGCATCTGAATCATTGACTAGATTAGATTTTGCAAAATAAGGGAACCATACAAACGGAAGCCTGGAAAGGTGGGTGTTTCCGGGTCCAGCTAGTCCATGATTTTCAACCCTTGACATAAAAGATTCGTTGTCAGGGCCAATAATTCCTTCATATTAAAATCCCTGGATTAATTCAAAGAACACCATTCCCTAGGGTTCCTACAAGTCTAGCACAATATACCCCTATGGTTCAACGAAGCCCCAAGCTAAACCGTTACAGACATTGCATGAGCGATCTCGGTCCGATCAGCAGCAGCAGGCTCACGCAATCGAACCTGCAGCCAGCTGTCGTCCAGGCAGCAAGGGATTCACTACTTAATAAAAAGGGGCCGTAATAATTAGAATAGGGTTTTGGGGCCCATTATATTATATTTATAATAAGGAGCCCCCAAAATCGTATTGGTAATTATTTAGGCCCCTACATGAATAGCACCACTACCTTCTTTTATGTGGATCCCTGCACTCTAAACAGGGGTCTGAAGTCTCTACAACATCTTGAGTTCTAGCCGACCAAGGTAGGGTTCTGGTATTCAGTGACTTTTGGGTGGGTGGGTTTGTGTCTTTGCGCTTCAGGATTTCCGGTCGTGGAGTTCGGGGTTCAGCGATTCGGATCTTCCCGGTCGTTTGATGGTCGTTGATGTTGATTCTTCGCAAGCTGCTGCGCCAGGCCAGGATATTGTCTCAATCTACTGTATTATGTTCTGTGTTGTCCCAGATTTGTGATATGCCATATTGTAGTATACTGTAATTAGTATGTTATATTGTTGTATTCTGACACGAAACACAAATGGACGCGAAACACACATGAAATTCAAGTGCACAAACGAAGCAGACGCTAAGTACATGTAAATCAAAGAAGCACATGAGTGCATACATGCGTACATGCATCCATACAGACACGTACAACAAGACCTTACCATTTAATGCCACTATTCACATCCAATGTCCTCCGGAGGCGCCTCGGGTCTCTTAGATGGTGGGCTTGGGCCCTGTCGAGGGTCAGGGTTTAATCTCAAGATTTTTTGGGGTTCAGGGTGTAGGGCTTTCGGGTTTGTTGAGACTCAAGGTTGAGGGTGTTGGGTATGGGTGAGTTCGTGGTTTCATTTTTACAGACACCGTGGTCATGCACCTCCCACGTAGCAGTTGTTGTTGTTGTCGAAGCTTCTGCCAATAGGCTTCTTGGAACATCTTAGCAGTTGTGGTGTCACGGCTCGCCCTACAAAATGCTGGCCTCTAGATCATGACCTTCTAATCATAGGATATACGTATACGTATCTTTGCCCCCTCAAGTAGTAGATTCCCATTCTCAGGTGGTGTTTGGGATTGAAGGCTCTGAGCTTATTGTTGAAAAAGTGGATGCCCTTCTCCTTTAGGCCCAGCTCCATAGTCGCGGCTCACTTCCACAGAAGACGAAGAAGCCAAATCTGCATCTGAAACCCAATGCGATACCTAGACCCTGGAGAGTAGCACGATGTTAATACGATTTTCTGGTTCGGTAATACGGTGGTTTCCGAAAATAGGGGACCCTAATATAGTACCCTTAATAGTAGGATCCTTATTGTAAGGACCCCAAAATAAGGTACCCCAATTTTCGGAAAGTACTATACAGCAGAGGATCCAAACAGGTCATCCAACAGAAAGGTTCTGCAATCCAAGGTGTAGCCATACCGCAGTTTCTCAGCAATGTGTGTCCTTCAATGCGATGAACGGACATCGGCTGTTCTCTTCGGCTCCTGTTTTGAGCAAGTCGAATCATTCCCAGCGATCCCTCCTGTAGAATAGCCCTGTAGAACGACCCCCATGACCGCTGTAAGACTATATAATACAATATAATATAATATAACATAATAATTAATACAATATATGATAGTATCTTGGTAAAGATTTACATAGCTGACATAGCTCTTACAACCCTGCAAAACTGTGATTTATTGCATCTCTTTCCAAAGCCCTCGCGAAGCCCCTTCGGACCTTCAGAACCGAACAACCTCCATGCATCGTCCCTAGGCCAGTGAACGCCCTCAGCGCGGACGGCCTGACACCCTTGCACCTGGCTGCTTCCTCGGGCGCGGACCGCGTGGTGAGGGCTCGGGGGCCTAGCACAGGGCTCCGGACATGAGGCGTTGCGACTTTTTGGGTGCAGGGGCTTTGGGGTTTAGGGTTCAGGGTTTAGGGTTTGGGGTTTATGGGGGCTGGCTTAGGCTTAGAGGGGCTTAGGGGTTCAGGGTTTAGGGTTTAGGGTTTATAGGGTTCAGGGTTTAGGGTTTAGGGGGCTGGCTTAGGCTTAGGCTTGATTTGAACGTATGAGTACGTATAATTAGAGACACAACCCTACAATGAACCTTGCGTGAGAGCTTATGAATGTCTGAAGGCTTCGATTTGCTGAGCTCGATTCACGGACGCATCATTCATTGAGTTTAAGCATCCGATGGGCCTTGCGACTTATGACTCATGGTTTCTGGTGTGAGGGTCAGGGATTTCTTGCCCCAGAAAGCCTAAGCCACTAAACCCCAAAACCCTAAGCCCCTAAACCCTAAACCCTAAAACCCTAAACCCTAAAACCCTAAACCCTAAAACCCTAAACCCTAAAACCCCAAACCCTAAAACCCTAAACCCACACCCTAGGCCCGAATTCGTTCCGGGATTGGTTTTGTTGAAGGCAGTACATCGATGCAGCTTCTTGAGGCTCCGTGTCGTACTGTCCCCACGGAAACCCTCCACTCCACCCCAAAACCCTTAACCCCAAATCCCTAATTAAATAGCCTTACTGCAAACCCCCCAAAAACCCCTAAATAACCTTACTGTAAACCCCAAGAAATCCTTAAATAACTTTATTGTAAACCCCAAAGAATTCCTAAATAACTATACTGTAAACCCTCAAAAAATCCCTAAGTTACCTTGCTGTGAAGCACCAAACAAAAAATCCCGAAATAGCCTTAATGTACACCCCAACACCCCCAAAAAGAAAGGGAGGGCACAGCATGGTGGTATTGTTTCTCATATTTTTGGAGCAAAGCCCCCGAGAGAGTCGGCCTCCGAGGAGCTCATCCGTGCGCATGCCGAGGATCGCTGCGTTAGGGTTTAGGGTTAAGGCTTTAGGAGATTTAGGAGTGTTTAGGTTTTAAGGGTTTAGGAATGTTTAGGTTTTAGGGTTTCGGATGAACCCTAAGGGTCCAAGTACCCAAATAGTAGGGTGTCAAGGTCCAAAAACCATTCAAAGTATGGATTTTGGGACCTAAAACCTTACTGTTTGGGTACTCGGACCCCTCTGGGTAAGCGTTTAGGAGATTTAGGAGTGTTTAGGTTTTAGGGTTTCGGGTTAAGGGTTTAGGGGTGTTTGGGAGTGTTTAGGTTTTAGGTTTCGTGTTAAGGACTTAGGAAATTTAGGAATGTTTAGGTTTTAGGGTTTCGGGTTCAGGGTTTAAGGAGTGTTTAGGTTTTTGGGTTGAGGGTTTAGGGTTTAGGAGGGCTTATGATTGAGGGCCTAGGGTTGAGGGTTAAGGGTTTGGGAGGGTTTGGGTTTTAGGTTTTTAGGGCTTAAGGTTTAGAGGGTTTAGGGTTAAGGGTTTTGGAGGATTTAGCCTTTAGGGTCTAGGGTTGAGGGTGAAGGGTTTAGGCTTAGGGTTTAGGTTTAGGGCCTAGGGCCTAGGGTTGAGGATTTCGGATTAGAGTTTAGGGCTCATGGTTTAGGCTCTGGGGGACAGTGTAGGATTTAGGAATGAGGGTGTTGCTTCTTGAGATTGCCATCATCACCGTACATATTGCCAGTTGCCATTTGCATGACCAAGCGATTTCCCTGCTATTGAAAAGAAAATACAAACAAGCAATGGTGATACCAGGCACTAGCATGTGTACAGCTGCTACGCAGGCTCTTTAGTGTAGTCTTCCAGTCGCCTCCGCCAGCAAGTGAGCCACGGCTTTGACCTTTCCTGGGTTAATATAGGGGCCTAACTGGGGATGAGAGGATTCCGGAAAGCAAGAAGAAGAAACATAGGAGCATCTTGTTCGTCTAAGTACTCAATCCTTTACATTACAGGCTTTCAAAAGGTTGCAAGCATTTCTTTGGTCGTTGGGCATCAGACATTTGCAGCTCGTGTCCGCTAGGTTCCTCTGCAACTGTTCTTCAAGGTTCTGGGGCTTAGACGTCGGCTTCATGATGCTGCGGTTCAGGGTAGTGGTGAGCGGAGTGCATTAATCTATAGACCCTAAACCCTCAGCCCTTCTGCCCTGACCTATAACGCCTTAGGGTCCGAAGATTGGCCAGCCAGGTGTCCCTCGCAGCCAGGGACACTGGAGCGTTGAGGTCTCAGATCTTGAGCTATCTGAGACTTTCCGACAATTAGGGTACCTTAATTTGGGGTCCTTATAATAAGGATCCTACTATATTCGGGTCCCCTATTTTCGGAAACCCACATCTCCTCCCTGGCTCTGGAGTAGTTCGCTTTTTGTCAGAAGCTCTGTTGCCCTGTGAAGAGTGATCCTTCTCAAACTTGAACAGCCTCTCGCTTTTTCCTGGGTTGGACAAAGCTTCTGTATCCATTGTTTAGTCATTTATTTCCAGGTTCTAAGGGCCTGGCTGACTTGTTGAGCTAGGATGGTCAGAGTTGCTGCACAGCGTCAGCATGTCTCATGGGATGCATCCCCAGGCAGTAGGTTTCGCCTTCTCCACGCTCCGTCCACCTCGTGCAAAGATCCTATGACATTGGGATTGCAAAGTTGATGTGTTCAAATCCGTCAGCATCAAATCCAAAACGCTATAGACCCTAAAACCCCGGACCTTAAAAGCCTTAAGCCCTAGGTTAAGTCAAGCTTGATATCCGAACCCGGACAGTCGAAAACATGCAATCCAATTAAACTTCGCGACAGTTTAGGGTTTAGGGTGTAGGATAGTTTGGTCTGCGAAGCTTTCGGGCTTCCGATTTTTTAGGAGCTGAGGTTGAGGCGTTGGTGTTGCGAAGGCATACCATGACCGACATGTACTGAGCAGCTGAAGATGGCTTCTTTCGAAAGTTCAGCGAAACAGAGGACTCAAACCAATCTACAACCAATTTGCCAGCAGCCATGGGCTGTTAAGTTCACAGGCCTGGAGCAAATTATGGAACCAGCGAAGCCCCAAACCCTGAAAACCTTCAACCTCCTAGACCCTCAACCCAACCGCCCTTTGAGAAAATATATCGGCCCCGTCTCAGGGAGTCTTGTTCGGTTGCCGGGGTCCTAAACTCATGGGCGAAGCGTCTCTGCCCAAGGACGCCACTGATGTTGAGCGCCGAGAAGGGAAATGTCATGGACTCAGGGGAGGGCTTCGGAAACAGAAAGTGTCAAAGTTTGCTGTTAAGTGTTCAGTGCCCCTGATGTATTTTGAAAGGGGTCCTGGTGAGTCCTTTCGTCCGAAGTCACTACACATGCAGGCGATTGGAGCACTTGCTTCTGCTTGCTATGCAGCGACTGCATGCTGAATTGAGAAGCCTAGTTCACTCATCTAGATATTCGGATGAGAACCTAACCCCAAAAAAACAGCCTAAACCCCTCAAGCGCTTTGCTTTGCTTTCTGTGTTGTTGTTCACCCGGGGGTTCAGTTTCCGAGACCGTCAGTTATCTGACTCATCTGTGAGGAGCTTCCATGCTGGCCGTATATTCTCAATCATGTTAAAGCAAATACAATCCTTACAGAACCCCCAAGCCAAAAAACTCATTCCTGCCATCAAGAAAACATGCCTTGCCTGCAAATCACAGGGATGGTGCCCGAGAATTATTCTGGAAATTTGGAACCCTTACACACGTCTCCGACATAAATGTTCGAGGGCCGTCACAGAACTCTTATCGCGTATAGAACCGATGTCCGATTGAAGAACCCTTCTTGATTGAAGGCCTAAATATATGTTAGGAACCGTAAACATTGCAATCCTGAAGAAGCTAAGGGCCTTGGGGGTGCATTAATCAGGGCTCTATCGGGGGTCGCCAGGACAAAGTTCTCCGACTCTTGCTGAGCAATGGCGCTGGCGAGGCGGATGCAGCGTCGTTGGGATGTTTGTTGGCTTAGGGTGTAGTAGGGTTTGGGGCTGTTTAGCACCACTTTGTTCTCGTTTTTGCCTGTTTCAGGCCCTGAGGCTTGAGATTTGGAGGAGGGCAAGGTTCATGTCCAGTCATGGCCGGCTCTCACATGCGGATGCGGGGCAGTTGCGAGGGGTGTTTAGAGCGATTCAATATTAATATCAATCGAACCCAAACCATGCAGACCGTCTAGGCTTTTCCTGGACTCGCTCGGTTGGAGGTTGAAGGTGCTTTCGTCCTTTTTGCATAAACAAGGCTTGGGCACGTAGCAACAAGAGATGCCCAGCCCCAGAACTTGATCCCTGATCTCCTGCACGACGAGGACTCCGCATTTCAGAGTTTGGGTTCGGGGTGATTCGTGAGCGGCAGACACGAATCCTGAAACGGCTGGCTTCACCTCACCTTGTTTGCGCTGCTGTTTGCACCCTCAAGTCTTGGCGCATGTCAAGATAGAGTCGCGTTGTTTCGCCCGCGCTGTCTCCGAAGCTTGGCATGTTTCAGAACGATGGTCAGGTTGCATCGGGTTTACGCCTGTCCCTGCTGCAAGTCAGAAGCTCTTCAGTCTGTGTGAGGTGAGGCGTGAGAGGGAAAGAGATGGCGCTGCCTGCAGCGTTTGCTTGGCAACCGAGGCATTCTCATTTTACAGAACCTTACCGCAGAAAAGACGAGAATGGTGCCTTTCCTGCATGTGGTGCCGCAGATACGAACGTACCATCTTGGACAGACTGTTCGAAGGTCTGCCGATGCAACATAGCAGGAGCCCCCGAGGTACCCGTGACGGTATTTCGAGTCCAACAAGGGGTAGTTGGGACTTGGTTCTAGCCTAAACCCCAAACCCTGAAAGGTCAGTCGGAAGCCTGAAGTCAGAACCCGGCAGGTTGGCTCAGGTTCGTATCAAGGTGAGAGTTCGGATCAGGACCCCAAAAGTTTTAGGGTTTTGGGTTTTGGGTTGAGAGTATGGACTGGAGTTCGCCCTACTTGTTTGGGTGACCCAATAGCTAGAGCAGCGCTTTGTTTGGGCAGATTGGCTACTAGTACAGCATACTTGTTTAGGGAGCCTCTACATCTACTTTCTCAATACCATCGGAAATAATCCCTTCCTCCGTTGATTAAAGCCTCCCTTATAATAACAGCACATTGAAGCGAATCCTCCCGCAATCATCCCTGCCATTCAACACGGTTTCGAGGCTCCAAATACCCTTAGAGCACAGTAAGAGCAAGAGCAGGAGTTAGAGCAGGAGCAAGAGCTAAGGCAAAAGCGGGAGCATCAGCAAGAGCAGCAGCGAGCTGAGCAAAAGCAAGAGCGGGAGTAAGAGCAAGAGCAGAATTAAAAGCGAGTGCAACAGCAAAAGCAGCAGGAGCAGGCACAGTTGACGCAGCAGAAGCAGGAGCAAAAGCCAGCGCGGGAGCAAGAGCCAGAGCAGGAGCAAGAGCACTGCGACAGTGCTGTAGAGCTTCGTCTTCGACAGCTGGGAACCCTGCCTCAGCCGTGAGAAAACACTTAATGATTCTAAGCGGAAACGACTGCCCTGATTTCTGGCCCTGCCACGCCCTGAGCCCCAACACACAACCCCAAGCACTTTTACGCCGAATCATGCTTCCCTCCAAGTGTAGAAGTACAGAGGGCCCGAAGCGCGGCTTCAGGCTAGAAATTACAAACACGACAAGGTGCCATTATGCAGAAAAGCACCCAAAATCCTTGTTTTGGCATGTTGTAGTATACGTTCCAGTCACCCAACTCTGTCGAAAGCCCAAAGCCCAGACGGATAAGGACTACCGGACGATCCTCTTGCTCTTGGCCTCGTGCCTGATCCGCACTACTGGGTCGAAGCACCCGAACCCTGAAGCCTTAGGGGTTTAGGGTTTACGGGTTTAGGGTTTGGGGGTTTAGGGGTTTAGGGGTTCAGGGGTTTATGGGTTTAGGGCTTAGGGGCTTATGGGCTTAGGGGTTTAGGGTTTAGGGCCTTTAGGGCTTAGGGCTTCGGGTTGAAATCCTAGACCTTATAAGCTTTGTCAGCAATGTACAAACCTAAATCCCAGCATCTAACTGTCTTGACCTCCACAACCTCATAGTCATACTCAAAGCCTAGTTCTACGACCCCGAAGCAGAAGGATCCAAATTCAGAGTTCAAGAAGAATCCTCAGTCATCGATCGCAGTGCCTCTTCGTGCATAAAGCCTTTACTCACGCAAGTACTCAAGGACCGCAAATCCGAGCAAAGCAAGGCAAAGTCAGTATCAAGAACCACCCTTCCTAAACCCTCGTCCCTGCAATTTTTCAAGCGAAATCCCCAAGCTCGAAACCCTGAACCTAGCGCCAAAACCTCAAAGCCGAAGCCCCTCTGCGCCCTCCGATGCATGGAGAATCCTCAACGAAACACTTTCTCATAATTATGCCATGATAAGGAGCCCAGAACCCTATTCTGCTTATTAACCTGGGTTTGAAGATACTTGCATACTGGTTTGTTGGGCCTATTCCTGAAAGGGGCCTTTATGAAATAAAAGCCTATACTCTTTCTCAGTGGTTATTTCAACGTCCAGTTAATAGGCCCCCCCGACCTTAACCTGACAGCTTCCGGGCCCCAGGAGATCCTATAAATTTCAGGCCCCAGACCCCCCTTGGCCCAATGGGGAGCCTGAAGTCTGAATGTGATGGCCCCTTCTACCCCCCCCCCCAAA
>CAJNJA010075252.1:0-50708 GCA_905231915.1 Symbiodinium necroappetens
CACACCCGACAAAGGTCGGGTGGGCTAAATGCCCGAGGGACTTGACGGTCCACCCGAGAGAGAGAGAGAGAGAGAGAGAGAGAGAGAGAGAGAGAGACAGAGAGAGAGAGAGAGGGGGTTCACCCCCTTGTCCTCAACCCTGCCGAAAGAAAGAGGAATTCACGTCCATGTTGTTTTCGACTCAGGACGAAGAGCGTGCTTTGCGAGCTCGCTTCTTTCATGTCATTCGGATCCCATCACCGGTGAAATCGCTTGTAAACTGGGCCAGGCGTTTGGCGTGCAAGAGAAGGACTACGAGGCGATGGCAGCCAATGCTGTCTATACCGTATAGCATTGATCGACTCACATGAATCTGTTCCAGATGCGGGGTCGAAGCCCCGGGCATTTTCAAGGGGCAGTGCAGCACTGGGCGTAGCAGTTGTGGATGTAGCTCGTGTGCACTCTGCTGCTTCTTTTCTGCCCTAGCGTTGGGCTAGCAGCGCAGGCATGCGAAGAAACATGTGGAGCACATGGCAGCAAAGATGCCTCCCACGCAAAGTCGTAGACCCATCTGCAGAACTGAAAGAGGAGTGGTAAGGCAGCACCAATGCTGTACAGTAGTGTGGATGGCCGCGAGGGTCGTTCTGATGTTGTGCTCTGCGGGGACGCTCGGTATTCATGTGCATATTGTCTGCAGAGCCTCTTGCCATAGCCTTATGCTGCTGCTTCGCAGTTCTATGCTACTTCCACATTCATGGCGGAGCCGGGGAGAGTTGCAAATAAATTTGAAGATGTCGACTGGGTGGCTTTGCCATACTCAGTCCACCACTGTGTGCACTTTGCATGCTGTATGCGTCTTTTGTTGTCGCGTGCGTGTGCTGTTTCAGCTGGTTTCCCACGGTTATTCAAAGTTTTGCTTCCTGATGCATGTCATCTTCTTTCTTTGCAAGCCTATGGAGTTTATTGTTATGGCGGCCGAGGAAGAATCGGGAGAACCCAGATCCAGGATAGGTTTCTTGCCGAGATGCGTGGATGGGAGGCCTGTGCCGTGCCTTGGATTGCTCGTGTTTCAGTTTCAGCTTTTGGCTGCCGGATGCCGCACCAGGCCGTGTGTGTTGGCCGTGCTGGGATGCCTCGTTGGCTCACTGGCTTTCTGGGCAGCCCACGGAGGGGATCCGTTGGCTTGGAAACGACCTGGATCCAGGTTGTCGGAGTTGGTTCAAGTCTGGGCGCCCGCAGCAGACGGGAAGAAGTTGGAACCAGAGGTCAGGGATGACGGAATGCTTGGCATCCCTTTCATCGAATCCATGCCGGAGGAGACCTTGCCAGAGTATGGTCACGTAAAGAAGGAGGAAGTTGAGCTGGGCATCTCTCAGCTTGCCGTGGCTCGTGTGGATTGCTGGAACCCCTGTGACCGGAAGGCACGTTGCTACTCTTATGTTCTTGACATTTTGTGCCAAGCTGCAGCTTGCAACTAGGCGGGCTGGTGCCATTGGTGTGGCCGCGGGCGTGCGTGCTGCCGGCGAGGTGCAGACGATCCCGCGGAGTGTCGTGGCTTCGGTGGCTCCTGGAGGCCTTACATGGGGTGCCAGGGTGCCCGAATTGAGCTGAGATTCACAGCGCCATGTGATGGAAAGCTGTTGAAAGTGGAAGCTGTTGGTCTTGCCCTCCCACTTAGATTAAGCCGGAGGCACGAGTGTGTCCGCATCCCTTCACCAGCTGGTGGTCAGTGCGGTGGCCTGAGTGGGCAAATGCAAGAGGCCTTGGTGCAAGCCTTGGGCCCAAGGCAAGCAAGGGCTGTGCGTGTTTCGGAGGGTGCACTTCGGTTTTGACAGTTCTCTGTCTGAGGTGGGGGCGACAGATGGCAAGGATCGAGGCACACCACAGCATCAACGAGGGAGACGACCCGACTCTGTTGTGGGTGAGTACCTTTTCTAGCAACAGGGCTGGAGGGAGGCAAAGACGGACAGGACATGCGGCTCCGTTTCCATTGGTTGTCGTGATGAACTGCCTGATGCGAAAAAAACACGCAAAACTGACGCAAGTTTTCAGAACGATGCCTGCTCCCGTTCCGTGTGCCGCAGCCCTTCAAAGTGAGCCCCCCTCGCGCCCGTGTTGTCAGTCGACTGCGGCATCGGTTCGCGAAGACCCGTGAAGAACATTTGAGCTCATGTGCATCCTCGACTCAAAGCCTCGGAGTCGAAGCTGCTGAGTAGCAGTAGGTTTTCGCAGACTTAACTAGGCCCTGAGCCGTCTCCTGACAGGCACTGCGTCCCCGGCTATTCTTGCATTCGGGTGAGTCATCGGTATTCTGAGCGTCTCGGCGAAGAGGCGAGTCCATGTCGGCACAAAGCTCTGAACTTTGCAGTCCTTGCCGTCAAAGTGACAAAGTGCACGTAACTAAGATGCCGCCTAGCTGAAGCAGTTGGGAAGAATTGCGCTGCTCCGTATGGCGCTGCCTGGCGCAGAGAGAGCAAGTTCGCAAGTGTTTTTTCCAGATTTTAGGTTGGTTGGAGATTGCTGCAGGTTTGCGGGGGCTGGTATGACAACGCGCCCTGGGAGAACTGCTGCGCTGCTGGGCACCAATGCACGCAGATGAACGTTGGCCTGGGACTGAAGGCGCTGTTCGACAAGCTCACACGGGTTTCCCAAACTCGGTAATCCGTCGCCAAGTAAGATGGCCGACACAACTCGACACCGTTCTACATCTCCAAGTCCCGGGTCGGTCAGGGGGCTTCGGAGTCTTGAACTGGAACTTTCTGGTTTGCGCTCGAGAGGTTTTGAGTTGAACATGTCATAGCATACAGTATAATGTATTTTCGCTTTGGGGTTCACCTGCGTGATGCCCCAAAAGCAAAGCTTTTAAAGGATCGGTGCTATTTCACCGTGGGTTTGTGTGTCGGCAGTGAGCAGGGCGGGCATGCGCAAGACATGCCAAAAGCGTAGCAACTGCAAGCTTTTCTGAACGAATCCAAACCGCCGAAGGCATCCAAATGCGTGCCGTTGTCGCTGCTGCATGCCGGGCAATCTTGCCTAGCACACTGCCACCAGGACCATCGTCGACAAGTTGTAATTATGTTGATTGACACAGGGCGTCCTATTTTGTGCTTTTCTGCTATTCTGTTTTAACTTGCATGAATCTCGCACCTGTTCTTGTGTTTGGCTGGCGAGGCAGAAGGCGAATGCGCGTGGTGTGGAGCGGGAAATGCATGCTGCTCCCGACACAGCCGAGAAGGGCCTTTGGAATGCAAAGATGTCCCGTTCCTCAGTTTGGAAAACTCCCAATGCGTCGCGCCCAAGTATTCTCCTGCAGTCAAGCACTCGGGGCAAGATTGCCTTCCACATTGTAAAGGAGCAGGTACATGTGACTGGTGTGGTGCAGGGAATGCTTGCTGCCGGCAAGGAAGCACTGGTGACCCAAAGGAGTGTCATGGCGTGCAGAGCTTCAGTCGATCTAATTCACACGTCTGCGTCAGACCAGTGCAAAAAGTATCGAGTGATCACTCGCAGCAAGATTGCTGGGAGCCTTGTGAGAAGACTCCGGGATACTGCTCGTGGTGCGGTCAGGGTATGGCTTGCTGCCGGAAAGATGCCGCAAACGACCCGTATGAGTGCCATGGAGTCACAGCTTTCAGCCGACATGATCGCCATGTCTGTGTTCAGCCTCTCTCTGCAATGCCTGACGGCCTGCTGTCTGCAAGCTCTTCGGTAGACCATGCAGGAAGGGATTGTTGGTACGAATGTGGTGGATCTGGCTTTTGCAGCTGGTGTGGCGATGGAAATGCTTGTTGCAGATTTGGAGCACACTTTGATGCAGAAGAGTGCAGCGGTGCCACAGATTTCAGCTCAACTGAGCATCATGTCTGTGTGGGTGTGCCCTCCATCATTAACAAGGCCGGATTTACTGGTTTCCTCATTGGTTTGTCAGAACACAGCCTGCAAAAAAATCATTGTCTTGCAAAGGAAATAGCACTGCTGTCAGAAATTGCCACGTCAATGGGCCTGCACCCAGGTACAGATCGCTGACCAGCGGCTGGTATTTAACGGTCGTGAGCTTGGTCCCGGTGGGAAAGTTCGAGGCGCTGCAGGGACGGGATCTCACGCTCGAGAGGCGTGGCTGGCCGGTGTTGACGCCATTAGAACTTGGTCTTTGCAGCAATCGCTGGGGGCATTGAAAGCCTTTAAGGCTGAGGGCCATGGGCTCAAGGTGGCCGCTGGCATTTACCTGTCCACTTACAAGGACAAGTATGAGGGGGACTTCTGCAAAATGGAGCACCCCTGGTGGCAAGAACAGCTGCGAGAGATCTTGTCCAACGTCACACTGCACCGCAACGATCCAGGGCTTCTGTGGTGGCAGGCCGGGAACGAGCTCGAGCTCCAGACTGACTGGGTTGGCGGTTCCGAGTGCATCTGGCGTCGATTGGAGTGGGTGGTTCGGCATATCAAGGTGGTCGACCCTAACCACCCCGTGGGCACAGCAATTGCTGGGTTCCATGCTGCCGCGTGCATGGGGTTAACAGCTTTCTTTGCTTATTAAAAGAAGGTTTCATGAGATTTACTTATAGTGTAGCAGGCCAGATGCCCGGGATGTGTATGCGGCATGTGAGGTGAAAGTTGGTCGCCTCAATAGCCTGTGCCCATCACTGGATTTCCTGGGTCTGAATGTCTATGGTGGAGACGCCCTCAACGTTCCTAAGAAGCTGCAGAGTGCAGGTTGGACAAGGTGGGGGTCTGAACATCCTGACAAGACTGCAGCAGTTTGAATCGTTTGTGTCTGGGACTCGGTAGGCCCTATGCCATCACCGAGTTTGGTGCTGCGGGCGCGTGGATGACGCCCCGAAGCCCGTGGAAGGCTTCAATCGGATTGAGAGGGATCTTGCTTTCGGCGTCGCCGTCGCTGCGTTCACGCGTACCCTTCCACCAAGGGCAAGCCTTGCTACCATTAACTGCGATGGTGTTGTAGAAGAAAGGGTGCCACCGACGCTATGCGGGGCTTACCCCTCGGATGTGTGGTGACCGTCATTTTGCGACTTACTTTTGGAGGAGCGATTACCGGCGTTACCGGGCTTGCCTCCGGGCGGGGTGGTCACCGGTGTTACTGGGCTGGTCACCGGCGTCCGTGAATTGGGCGGTCACAAGCATTACCGGCTTCCCTTTGGATGGCGTGGTCATCGGCGTCAATTACGGGACTTACTTTTGGATGTGGTAGAGGATGGGGTTTCCGTTTCGTTGGGCCGGACTCCTGTGTCCTGGGATTTGTGAATCCTGGGGTTTTCTGGATTCTATGCGATCGCGACGCCGAAACGTAGAAGGGAAATGGTAGATATGTCGACCAGATCGCTCTCATGATCTGTCCCACCTGCTAGCAAGAGAACAACACGAGATGAATCTGCGAGGCACCGATGGAGCCAACGTCTTCTCAGTGTCTCGGTTGACTTGAAGAAACTGGAGAAACCATGGCATCGTCGCTCGCCATGCGCGACCTCAGGAAGGCCATCGGTATGCGCCAGATCCACCAAGAATGCTTGGCACAAGAGAGTTGCCTGGGCACCTTCGCTTTCATGTGGGGCTGGAAATTCGAACACACACCCACGTGGTTCAGCACCTTCAACGAGCCTTGGTTTAAAGGGATGACTGGAATGAGAGATGGTTTCTGGAGGCCTGTTGACAGGTGGTGTGTCGAGTGGGAGCTTCGGGGCAGAGGTGCCCACGCCCAAGGAGTGGCGCGCTGCTGGCTTTGACGAACCAGCCTCAGATGTCATACAGGCAATGCAGGACTGGCTCTGAGTTGAGCCGTTTTCGCTCAGGTCTTACGTATTCAGTCGTATCATTATACTTGATTGTCGGGTGTCGTGCGGTACGCGTGCGGTACGGCTGGTCTTCTCATGCTCTTGGATTGGAGTACGACTGTTTCTGTGAGCATGACATGAGATGATGGTGTTTTGCGTTGGAGGAAGTATGGACCGGCCGCGCCCCGAGACACCCGGCGCCGAAGATCACGGCCGTGAAGGCAGCTGTGCCTGAGCAGGCAAGGAATGGCACGAGAGAAATCGAGCGACTGCGACAGGTCTTCGGACCGCAGGGGCCCACACCTGCCCCGTTGGGAGTCACGGTGCAGCGCGGTGCGATTCTCCGGCTGGATGTGTGCCTTGCCTCCGCTCTCAGCTTGCTGGGTTTCAGACTTCACTTCGGATATATGCGGATTGCCGAGCAAGGATAGACAGTTCCGACAGTAGTTCCGTCCAGCGCTCCTCAACCGCAACTCTGTGATACCTCCACTCTATTGGTGATTAAGACAGCGACCGTGACGAGGAGTGCCGTTGACATGCCCAACAACGATGATCGCGCCTGGGAGAACAACGATGTGGTATGGGTACTGACGAGCGACAACCCCGAATCACCATCAGAGGTGGCTTCGGCAGTCCCTGGAGTCCTCCAGGTATGTCAGGGATCCAGCCCACGTGACAAATTGACTGCCTTGGTTCCAACGGAGATGTTGGAAGAGGGCCGCGCTTACAGACTGTATGCTTTTGTCCGGGATCATGTGCCGCAATCCCGCGGCCAGTGTCTTCCTCCACGGGATGGCAGTGAATGTGACGTTGCTGTCAGATGGATCTTGAGCGAAGGCACCAATCTACATGCTGACTGGTATCCCGGCTTGAGTCCGGCATCGAGCTACTCAGAGGTGCAGGACTTCCTGAACAAAAGGGGGAAATGTCCACGGCCATGCCCCATACAGCATGGCGTGACGGAGGCTTACATGAATCTCCCGTTCAAGATATGTCATGATGCCACCTTTCCCGAGCCATGTGCGTGGGAAATGCGCCAGCTGAAGAACCGCCTCATGAACAGCTCGCACGGGTTTCCTGGGCTCTCTTCCGCATCCAGTTTCCAGGCTGGGCTGTGGGACATTGTGGGACGAAACCGGTGTTTACTCAAAAACATGGCCCCGTTTGCCATGCACCAGTGGACCAGGAGCTGCAAGCCTTCCTCCATGCACAATCGCCCGAGCTGTGCCCGGCTCCTTGTGATGCCTGCGAGGATTCTTGGATTGTTGGGTCATGATGCTGGGGCCAACAAAAATCCAAACAAAGTTCCATCATTTCCGAGGATGCGGCCCAAGACTCGGCCTGTGGCAGGCGCGGAGGAGGGATGCGGAGGGCAGGTGATCGCAGATGCCTTTAGGGGGTTCCGCTCTTGCATCTCTGTCTTAGGAGAGTCGAGAGGAGATATCCCTAGATTTCGTTACTTTCCTGTCAGAGAACGTCAAAGCTCTCATCAGTGAGTCGCCACAGGATTTCTTTCAAATGCTGTTGTTTGACTGTCGGGGCCTGGTGGTATGCTACTGTTGCACCCCATGAGTCCCGTGTCATCTCACCATGGCACCGCTGTGGAGGGCAATTGCGGATCAGATGCAGCAGATACGGGAGCCGCTGACAGCTCCTTTCAGCGGGGTCTCCATGTGGGCCGGATATTCCGAGCTTCAAAGCGTTCTGGAGCGCCTGAGCCGACAGGGAGCCGGAACTCTCGCAGACACGTCAAGCAATTTAGCTAGCGACTAGTATTCGTAGCTCAATGTAAGATAGGAGTTGCTCCGGCTGTCAGAAGTAACTGAGGCGATACGACAAACACTCCTGCCCACAACCATGTGCTTTGAGAGTGCCCAAATTCGCAGCTTGCCTGCACGAGTTACGAGTGCTGCTGTGTTCCTGTTGTTGCTCTTGGCTACAGCAGCGATGTGGTATCGACTGTTGTCAGAGTTCGAGGGACTTCAGAATGGAGGGGAAGGAATCGACAGCAGTGCCGTGCCCGACAGCCCGAAGCCACCATGTTCGCTAATGTAGGCACTCTGAAGTAAGTTCTCAATTGCTTTCATGATACCTGCAGCACCACCTTGAAGCCGCGTACCTGGCCTTCGGGGAAGACCGGTCGAGAGCTCCAACCCGGGCCGGAGCCCGGGCTGCGAGCTGGGCCAGCGCAAGTGACCTCCTAAGCCTTAAGCCGTGCTTGCCAGCACATCGGACAATAACGCGTTTCGCCACGACGGAAGCTACCTCTTCCATCTTTATATATTCCCCACAAGAGTGGGGGTCACCGGCCTCGGCCTTGAGAATCTCCAGTTTGCAGTGGCCGGAGCTACTAGGCGTCGTGGCCTATGCAGTTTCGAGTTTATGAGCTGGGTAATGCATGTGGCTCACGTGGACCCAGTCCTGGTCTTTCAATTGCCTCACTTGCAATTGCGGGTGGCACTGTAGCACCGGTGCAAGCAGCTAACAGACTTGGACTACTTACAAGAGCGATAGACGACGTTCCTCAATCAAGATCATCGCCTGCTGGCTTCTCAAGGGATGGCAAGAGCTGGAGCAAGGGGAAAATCTGCATGTGCACCGCTGCTGATGCCTCTCCACTGCCACCCCCACATGATAAGCAGACTGTGTCAGCAGGTGGCGGATGATGTTCAAAGATGGAGAGAGCAAGGACAGAGAGGGAGAGATAGTCAGACATCTCCTTGTCTTGGCTCCAAGAACCCTGGCCCTAGCCCTGAGAGTCGAAAAACAGAAGAGAGAGACAATGGAAAGAGCCAGAGAGAAGGAGCGCAGATGAAGGTATGCCGCAGCCAAGTTGATGCTTGTGAGAGGGAGTGGGGTGACCCTTACCTGGCCTTACCTTGCATCTTCGTCCCCTCCCAGGTGCAGGCCACCTGTCCTTCCTCGACTTGATTCTTGCAGCCTGAGCAGTGCGACGGTCAGCTGGCCACAGGGGCACCTTCAGCAGTGGTGTTGGGCACAGAGGCAGCCAATAGTTCTGCCCTTGCTGCGACAAGCTGCGGGATGAGCCCCCATTTGCACAGAGAAAATAATTCGATCAGGCATTTAGCCCCAGCCACGCCGTGGAATTGATTTTTGGGCGCTCCGGCGGGCAAGGATCCGCCGGTGCTGCAATTTTGGAAGGTATCACGCCGTAGTTGATGATACATGCTGGATCGGAGAAGGATCTTTCAGAAGCTGGAGTTTGATTATCTGCCGGTGAGTCCTGTGGTTTTCGCCTTCAAAGACGGTGTATCGAACGTGCAAGCTGTACAGCTGGACAGATCCAATGGCCAGCGCTCGTGGACTGGGGGGGGTGTAATCCTGCATGACATGCATGCTCGCGATGCTGTTGATCAGATCCGACTCTGCTCCGTGTCCACGAAGTTGGGCGTTGGCATTTCCACCTCGTGCAATGCACCGGCTTGGCATGAACATGAACTACCTACATGCTGATGGCTGGTAGGTGCATTTCCGTAGAAGGGAAGCTGGAGTCCATGCCCCGAACAACCGCATCTAACTGCCACTGACACCAGCGTGCTCGAGCGGAAGATTGCCTTGGAATGCCTTGCATCAGGGTACCCGCGAGCTCTTCGACTACTCCTCCGGCGTGCTGCAGGTCAAGGCAGGAACAGGAATCCCAGAAAACTCGATTTCGATGAAAAGTCGAAGCAGAGTCGCACACCAGCGCGAGCATGCCAGGCAACGGGACAAAAGCCATGCCCTCAAATGCCGTCTGCTGACCATTCGCAACTGTTGTCCAGCCCGATGCAATCCCGACAAAACTTGCAGGTTTTATGTAGGGCCCTTCGAGGTCCTCCTTTGCTGTCTAGTCTCCGAAGCCCAGCCCATCAACTCAGTGCTGACAGGTGGTTTCAGGTGGAGAGCTGCACAAGCGCCTGCATGAGGCGGCCACAGCCTGCGGCTTCCGGCTTCCAGATGAGCATCTGCCTGAATTTTCAGCTTCGTCAGGCTTTGCCTGAAAAGAGAAGGTTTCGACACAGTGCCCTGCCTTAGTGAACCTTCGGGGAGCATCCGCGCACCTTCATTGATTCCGTCGCATACATGCCCACGCAAGATGCCGAGATGCCAGGGCAGCAGGCAGCAGATGGTACATCCCATTCCCGGACCCTCGAGCCCAGTGTGGACAGACAGGTTTCTTCTAATCCTCAAGGTGCGATACAGGTACCCTTGCAGTGCCTTCGGCTTCGCAGGAACAGGTTGCTTGTTGCTGCGTGCAGTACTTCGCCCAAGGCCCATTTACCATCGGCGACGTCCAAGCCTGTGAAGCTGACGAACTTGGAGGCCATCCAGCAGTTTCGAAGCGCTACGGCAAGCGGCCAAGATAGATCAAGCCAGAGAACAATTCAAACTCACCCATGACAGGGGACTATACCAACATGGTGCACGACTTTGCACGCGTTGTTGTCAATCATTGCTACACTGTAGCCTAGCAGCGTTGTTTGAGGCTTTGCTAGCTGCGACGGACCTTGATGCCAGGCCTTACCTTCAAAAACGTGGTGGCTGGTGCCCCAGCAGCAAGCACTGCAGCAGTCCCGTGAAATGATTCGAACTGAGTAGCAGGAGTTTTCATAGCTCCATCCTGCCACTCACAGACCGCCGCTTTTGCCCAAAATTCCAAAGTTCAAGTTGTGACAAGCAGGCAAGTCTGCATCCGCACAAATGGAAGAGCACGTTGCGAGCCTAGAGCACAACGACTCGCCAAGAACTCCCTCACGCTGACTTCGGAGACTCTTCAGAGTTCCTGTCATGGCCTTTGTTTGCGTTTCACTGGCCCCCTGTCATGCTCTGCCCCAGGGAATGTGCAGTGACCTGTTGGACTGCATGCATGCTTTTAGGTGGCTTGAGTGTGACATAGTGCGACCTACTTGGCTTGATGTGACATCGAGGCAGTACCAGAGGTCAGGTGCTGTGGTGTTTGGGACCTCTTAGATGTAGACTGTAGACAGCGCCTCGAGCCCCCTGCCGGAGCCGCTCCATGTAGGAGGAGTTCCATGTAAGCCCTCTCTAGGGCGGACTAGTTTGCTTGGATTTGGTGGGCTTGCCTGGCTGCTGACCAGATACCGTGCGGCTGCACGTGTCAACATTCTGAAGACGCTCGACATAATCTAAATTGATGGCGTTGCCAGGAGGTGCGTCTTGGGAATTATGGGATGTCCGGACTCGCCACCGCAGCTGCTGTCTTGTGACAGCCTGCCTTTTTCTCGGCGCATCGCTCCCTCATAGGTCCTGTCCTAGCCACTCACTGCTTCTCAACAGGCCGTCATTCTGCCAGCTTGGCCGGTCTGCTACCTTATACGATGCCCCTCCGATCAGAAGCCGGGAGGCCAACCTTCGCTGGGCAAAAGTCTTCAGCTTGTGCTTCTACAAAGCTATGTGCACACTTGCCAGCAATGATTGGAATGAATGCATTTCTTGTCCTGGGAGCCGAAGCGCGGCTGGGCGACAGCGCCTGAGCAGCTGAAGCCCTTGAGCTCTCGTGCACGGCGCTTGCGTGAAAGGGCTCCTCTTGCACTTGTGGCTGGGCGTCGTGAAAACGGGAACGGCACGACTCCGTTCAAGCCTGAACGCGTGGCAGTGGACCCGATGCTTTTTTGATGCCGCCTTTCTCCTGGAAACGCTTGCCGTCATCGATACAGTGCATCTCAAAGGACAGCAGCGCCTGGCGAGGTCATAAATGCGTGCGCCGCCCACGCCATCAGAGCCAGGTAGCGCAGAGATCTGCGGAGCGGAAACTGTGCGGAGGGCTTGCCGGTTTCCCGAGCTGCAGGGCATGTGTTGCTCTTCCAGCTCGGGCTAGGTGGTGGGAGGTCCAATGCCAGGAGGCTGCCCGGAGAGTATACTCAATTTTTTTGCACTACTACAGTTCATTGGCCCGAGCAAGGAACGTAGCTTTTCGCTTCCTTTTCGCATGTTTTGCTCACAGCGGGAATCGAAGCAGTTAGAGCAATTCTAGACATGTGCCAGCATGTCGCGGTTGCTGCTGAGTTTCTGGACGTGGTTTGTGCACCAGAGTGCGGGGCTCCTTTCGCTTGACTGGGCAGTGGAAGCAACGCCGTGCACACCGGAGGAGATTCTGACAGCTTTGGGCTGCTTCCGGTGGGTGCGGCCCAAGACGCCAATCACAGCTCTTTGGTACATGTGCGAGTACCCGAGCCCCAGAAGTCTCAAGCTTCACAACATCAGTGCCACAGCAAAGCCTGCCACGACGAGTCTTTGCTGCAGATGCTTTGCCAAGTTTGCCTTGATCCAACGCCAGCTAGCACAGGAGTCTGCAAGACTCAAAACCCAACTGATGCTCCAGACTGACACTGTCCGAAATCTTTCGACAGAACTTCGCGTGCCCCTAATCTTCCGAAGCCCAGCAAGATATGACGATGTGCGGCGTGCTTCGATACTGTTTAACAGAGTCTTCGGCAAGTTTCTACGAGATGCATGGTTCTTGTCCACTTCACTGCTGGCGCTTGTGGAAGATGGTGGCGCAGACTCATCATTCGACTTTCGCACTCTTGAGGGTCTGGTTGCCGACACTTTGATTCTTGTTCGCCACAACACGGACTCACTGCGGAAGCTGCTGCTACAGACTGAGAACAGCTGTTTACCCAACATCTTCCACCAAACCTGCACGGCAGATCACCTGGCAGTGTTCCACAGTTTTCCTCCAGTTGAAGGACCTGAACCCGAGGGCCATGCCGTGGATTTCTTAGGCCGCCGTCTGCAACGATTACTATAAACATCGGTCGGTAAGTTCGGTTCAGGTATTGCTCTGTTCGGTGGAGCACTCACTTTTTCTATGTGAGTGACGGAGGCATTGCGACAAACATCACCACGGTGTGTGACTATCAGATGTCTGCCCTTCTGGCACCGACTAGGACGGGCTTCTTAGAAACAGTGCGCAACAGCGGTGAGTAGCAGCAGGGCGTGGCAGCCACCTAGCCTCAGTGTCAAGACATGGGGACCACGAGGACTTTGGACTGCATTTTTCGAAGAATGGCGCTGCCCAGCACCCGATTCTGGCCATTCCTTGACGAAGAATATTTCGAAGATTGGCTGATTGTGTTGGCTGATGGATGGTTTTGAATGTGTTTGGCAGCAAGAGATCGTGGCTCTGTAATTAGTAGGTGGCGCACCGAGAGTGCACGGAACCGAAGCAGCACTTTGCTCTGATGCAAGGAGTGGAAGGACATCCTCGAAACAGCGCTTCGTGGAGCGCGTGAGGGTCGCAACCTGCGCATGGCCGAACCTTGACTGCTGTGCCTGACAGTCGGAAATCCTGTATTCCTGCTGCACATAAGCAAACATGAGTCGGAGATGTGCAGCTTGATGCTCAAACGCACTCATTGAAACACACCTGCCAAAAGTGTCGCCGTACCCAAGGAGATTGGGTCCGGTCCTCACGCAATTTGGGCCATGCGTGCCTCGCCGGCTTTGTGACCTCGCCTGCCAGAAACCATCGTGAGAGTTGGAGGTTCACACCAGTACAAGAACAAGGACGCAACGAAAAATAGTTGTACGCTCAGGACAAGTGATTAGTTTTACACACAGATTAGTCACAGATTTGTTGTATGTGCTGATCACGTACATATCCGACTTGTCGTGCTCACATCCCCGGGCGAGGGTTCACCGATGGATCTTGCAATTGTCACACTTGTGCGAGTAGGTTTTGTGCCAGCGAGTGCTGCCAGAACATGAAATCCGAAAGCCTTTGCGTGCATCTGCTTTCCTATCGCCGGGTCAGTCATTGTTTTGCGAACTGCAAACGATGGGTTGCGGTCGCAGTGTCTTTGGCATTTTTTCTTCCTCCATGGCTCTCATTCCCGGACCCAGCCAGGTGCTGCGAAAGCCTTTTTGCAACACGCAGGGCCCGAAGCGGGCTGCGAACTTCTCCTTGTGGAGCCATTCGACTTAGGAGACTGCTTTGGCCTTGGTTAGTAGGATCGTGCACAGACCACTCACGGACGAGCTCACTTGCATCGGTAGCGGCCGCGATCAGTTGTGAATGTGGGTTTTTGTAGCTCATCAAGGGTCATGGCACGTGTCGCAAGAGTTGGCCAGCAACTCTAGTACAGCCTCAGGCAGCTTTTCTCTGAAAGTTTGTGCTTGTGTCACCAGGAGATGGATCTCAACTTGGTGAACACATTGCTCGGAACTTGCCGGAGCTTTGACTGCACCCAGAAGCGCGGCTGGTGCTTCAGCTAGCTAGCAGCTAGCTCCCTCTTCAAGAATCTTTGTGCAGACGTGACAGGAGGGTCGGTGCAAGTGGGTGGTGGAGACAGACCCGGTGGAATCTGGCAAGCAACTGCAGGCCGCTTCCACACTCCTTCGCGCCGTCATTGCGCAAACCCATCTCAAGCCAAAAATGCACACGTCCGTCGGGTCGCTGAGGCAATTCTGGGGTCTGGTGACCCTTGGGATCTCGTTGACATCGACGTACAGGGGGCAGAGCCCCTTGGTTGCGTTGTTCGTATCAGGACATTGCACCCCCGAAGATCAACTCAGGCATGCTATGCTGCAGGGCATGGCGCCCTGGCTTGTGGGCCGTGTGCGTCGTCTCCATATCTCTACGCATTCACGCCGGATTCACAGCGACATCCTTCGCTGGCTGCAGCTTGCCGGCTGGACGATCCTTGCTCAGTTCACCTTCCTGCTCTTCGGTCGCAACATAAATTATGAGTCTTAGAAACACAAGCATCTGCCGTTTTGAAAGAATTTTTGCAAGAGATGTGAGCAAGTGGATGGCGAGTGTAAACATGCCACTACACTCGGAGTGTCAGCCAGGATGGCACCCTTCGGATAACAGGCGGCAAAGAGCGAGAGAGACAGAGTCTTGAGGACTTTGCGTATCACGACTTCGTGTGGAGACAAGCTCGCACTCTGTAGAGAAGCTCGCTGCAAAAAAAGCCGGCCCTTCCCAAATGTGTAGAGTTGTCTATGTGCCTCGTTGCTTTCCGTTGCTAGTCGTGTTGGTTGGTTGACGTCGCAGTGAAAACACATGCTAAAAAGCTGGGGCAAAACTAAACAAGTAGGACCGTACTCATACCGGTGTGACAGAGAGAGGTGTTCGGTGTGGATGGCAGCGTCTGGTTCTGCTTGCTTGTGCTGCTCGGCCCGTGCCACACGGTTTGCGGCTGAAAGGGGGGTTTCGGGACTCATCAGCCCTCACCTGTGAGCTTGTTGTCTTGTTCTGCTTTCGGAGTCGCCCTTATGACAACTCCTTTCAGAGGGGCTCTGTCCCCTGTGGGACTGGGACTAAAGGCGGGCAGCTTTGTAGCGCCCATTGGCGCACAACAGGTGGGTGCATGCACTCTCGCGGGGGGCGAGGCAGCACCTCGTTCGTCAGACCGACCGAACGAAAGAAGCAGATTCCATCCCCTGTGATGTCATGGTTTTTTTCATTCTCCCCCTTGTTCAAGCGCTTCCCCCATCCAACATTCCCCACAGTTTCCCAAACAGCTCTACATATGCCAAAATTCCACGCACGGTTTCCACAGTTTCCCACAGCTGCAGCGTCGACAAGATGTGATTCAGGATTTGTCCGGTTTCCTGATGACGATTCTTTGGCCCAGCGGCTGTTTTTTTCATTTGGAGGACATTTGTGCTGGATTTGTTGCGTTTTCGGACCGTGGCACCCCGGCCTGTCTAATGAGTCTAATAGGTGCCAGCTACATAGCACCCCAAGCCCTAGGTCGAGATCGTGAGATACCTGCAAGCAGTAAAGCTTAGCCCCTCAGGTAATGATGTGTTCGTGTCGTTGTTTTAGCTAGGATGGTGTTTTTAGCATATTTGCATCTGCTAATTTTGTTGGAGAGGGGCTTCGAGTGAGCTCTGGAACTCAGTCTAGTGCCCTTTGAGAGAGTCTAAGCCTGTTTGGACTAGTGTAATTTGAATAGCTTGGTAGAAAAGCCGGAGTCGAAAAAGCAAACTGAGCTTTAACACGTGTGAGGTCTGCGGCCGGGCCCAAGGAAGTGCCACTTGGGCCCTTCGTGAACTGTGATGGACACATCAGCGCAGTGCACACTTCCGAGGAGAAAAATCGGGAGTGCGGAGACGATGCTTGAACCGCTTTGCCTGCTTTCGGGTACTCGCGCATGTGCGAAACTGATGTGAGTCTATCAGAGCTCCGTGACAAGCAAGGATCGCACCCTCGAGCTGCTCGTGGCTCAGCTGTTGCGATTTCCAGACCTTCTGATTCTGCATCTCTGCTTGATCATGATCTCAACGCTGACCGCTCGCCAACAGCAAACGGACCACGACCTGATTCTTCCAACCTCGCTCGGCAGAGCAATATACCTCTCGCGAACATGGTTATGTGCCATGTTCACGCAGATGCGAAGTAGTGACGATAGTTATGGAATCCTTCAGGGGGTTTTTCTCCAAGGGCTATGTGTATGGCACTCCTGGAACTGTACACTCTCTCCCCTTGAACCACCCCACCTTAAGGATCCTATACTCTAAGACAGAGCCAGGGCCTCCCATCATGTCTCAAGGGCAAGCAAGGCGATGTGGATACGATTGTAGGAGTTGTGTCCACAATGAGGCCCGAGGCTAGTTTCGGCAAGCAGGGCCACAACACGAGACTCAGTTGGCTCTGCCAGGATTGCTGATCCGCAGAACTCCGGGTCTGTATTTCAGGCCGATGCCTCATGTCACATTGGGACGCTGACCATCAGGCAGCGGACATTGACGTAAGTGCAATTCGGAAGGTGGCATCCCTGTACAACTGTCTGCAGATGCAGGCAGGGAAGTTGGATGAAAATGCGACGCAGACATGCGCAGTTGGAAGCTTCTCAGGAACCAGGAGACTCCCCGGAGGACGGCGTAACTTGTGGGGAGCTTGGACGAGCTTTGAAAGTAGGCGGAGATCACAGGGCACACGTCGATGCTTCAAAGCTTCGAAGGCTACGCCGAGACTACGACTCAGGGTTCAGCAGCTGCCTCAGTCGCTCACAGCGCTCACAGTCTGTGGAGGCTTGGATGAAGGTGCATGGAATTGGTGCATGGAATTCTGAAGTGCTTCTCGAGGTTTGCGCAATAGCCTGTCCAGAATTCCCGGCCCGTTTTGCACATACGCAGTAGTGCTTGTGCCTGTCGCGATAACATTGGTAGGCCACGTTACAGACAAAAGCACGGTCTAGGGCTGTGCAAGAGCTTCGGTTCCAGCAGCTGGAGCATGCAAGGGCAGGTACTGCGGTACTGCTTCTGCAGACGAGTCTCGCCGCAAACTTGGACAATCCCCACAGGGATGCCTGGCAGCGGAACAAGAACTCGAAATAGATGATCTGAAAATGGCTGAAAGCGAGAAGCTTGGCCCCAGTGAGCTACAGGGTGAATCACTGTGCGCGGGCGCGAAGTAGTCGCTCGCGCTCCAAATCGTGTGCTGCCTTAAAAGTGTGTGCATCGAAGAATCGAGCTCCACTTGGATTGGGAGCACTCCTGTGTAACTGGCCGAAGGGTTCTGATGTTGAGGTTTTGAAGAAAGGGACACCCTCCAGACTGCAAAAGCGTTCAGGGGCAGCTGGGGCGTATGCGTCATGCCGCGAAGTACCCGGACGATTTTGAAGACATCCCTAGCAGCACCACAGGCGCTTGTAAAGCGCCCTGCCTTCACCTTTTCGCTAGACCGCAGATCCTGTTTGATTCGGCGTAGCAACGTGAAAGCGCGGTGATGTACGACTGCCAATGCCAGGCTGCCACTGTTTTCCGGAATTACTTCCTGAATGGGGTTGGGCAAGGGCGTGGTCAGCAGCAGGCCTGTCTGGGCAGGGTTGGCCAGGCTTGACTTTCAACAGCCTGGCCGAAGTCTAACCGGCCTAACCTCCCTAAGCTGGGCAGATCGACCTGCTCACGCACGTCGGTGATCTGGTTGGAAATCGCAAAGAAGGAGACTCAGCTGTCAAGCCTGCTCGGAGTTGCAGGTCAACTTCAGGCTTCGGGCGCACTAAGTGTGTGCCCTTTTGCCTAGATGCTCTTGTGTTCGAGAAGCCTTTCGCAGGATACTGGGTCGTGAGGAATGGCTTCATGATGCCCAGGTTCCGCCCTTGCGCCAAAAAGCAAGGTTTGGATGCCGAAGATGTGAACAAAGCCCACCTGGAACCCAGCATGGTGAAGTCTGCAAGGCCTGGGGGAAAGCTCATAGATCTCGGCGAGAGTCGGCCCCTCAATCAGTGTAGCTTGCAGCATGCCTTTGAGAGCTGCCCGGAGCAAGGGCTCTTGTTGACTGTCCCAGGGCTTGCCAGTGATCAAATTCTGGCAGATGACGTGGCCAGTCGAGTTCGAGTAGGGGTTACCCTCTCAGACAATGATTTGTTATGCATAGTGTACTGGCATATGGTTTGACTGAGTGGTCACTTGCAGGTTCACTGGGACACACAGGTGCTGCTTGACGACATTTCTCACAACGTCTGTCAGGCGTTCTCTTTTGCGTCATCAAGCCGGAATTCGGGAATTGCTGCAAGAGTGACTGAGCTGCGCAGGTGTGTTGCTCTGCGCCCGCTGTCGCGTTTTCCAAGATTGTGAAGGCAGCGCTCGCAGTGCTTAGGCAATCCAGGTATCCTTGTGCGAACCGGAAGTGGGTGCTAGTTGAATGCAGGTCCCTGTCAGGTCGGACAAAGATTGAAACGGTTTCAGCACAGAGATTCCGCCTGTAGGCGCAGCACTGGGCGCCATTTGCCATCAGTTTGCTGACTGGTGTGGGGACCCGGCCGGTGTCCAGCAGACGAGCCGTATAGATGATTACTCGAATCCCAGTTTGACCTTCCGCCGTCCGGTCTCAGGTGCCTATGCCCTTAGCTCAGCTTGGGTGCTGGGCCTCCTCGCATGACTGGTGGGGTTGCTTCAGCAGCCCATGTCGCCAGATATCAGTGGAGAGGTTTATCTCATTCTCTAAAGCCTCAATGAGACTTCCGTTCCAGAGCTGGTAGCTTGGTGCCGAAGCCCTGAGGATGCTACGCTGGCCGCGGGTGCAATCCTGGCGGCACGGCAGGAACCTCAGAGGTACTGATAGCAAGTACCACAGCACAGGGATGCCAGCAGCCGAGACGTCATGGCTTCGCTTTCGCCCGGGGTTCGTGACAGGCGGCGGCAACGCGTCAAAGTTTTTCTCACCGCGATCGGAGCTGGAGCTCTAGGCTCGGCATGGAGTCCGCGGAAGTTTCCTCAATTCCAGGGTCCAGGTCCCTGCTGCATCGTTCCTCGCTCCCTGCACGTCACCCTTCGGAAGGAATGCATACTGCCTTTCGGCGCCGCCTGTTGTTGAAAGGGCAGTGCTTCGAACGCTGTTACTGTGCCTGCCTTTTTGCAAGATTCGCACCACTCCTGATCGAGACTGTCGATTTTCGTCTCAGGTTTCATGGTGTCTACTAGATGCGTGAGGTGAAGGCTGCCTCAGATTCAGAGGAAGGGTCGCATGAGGGAAAGCTGTGAATGCATCAAAAGGTGCAACCTGGGAAGAAGGTTTATTCTCGTGCGTTTTTGTGTTTGCAATCATGCCCGCATGTTGTTCAAGGTCTCCCCCCTCCCTTTACGAAGTTCCTTCTAAACCATGGCAGTGAGAAGCTTTGCCAGCCGAGTGGATGGCAGAGCCATGCAGAGCTTCCTGAAACTGTGAAAACTGAGACAGATGCCAACACCACATGCAGGCGGGAGAAATGAACGAAGGTGGCCTAACTAGCCTGTTTGTAGGGCTAAGCCGTCGAGGACCCTACCGAGAGTTGCAACATGGATCTCTGCAGCTCGCAATGCGCTGATCCTTCGCCTTCTCTTTGGGAGCTGTTTAGAGCTCGTGGAGCGGTTGCTCTTTGCATAGGTGTCTCGGGGAAGTCTGCGTAGCTACCATCGGGAGGCAATCGACCCAGCTGGATCTACCAGGCTGTTGACAGAGCTTGGGACCCAGCCAGGTGTGCTATCCTTTTCTGTCGGCTGGGAGACTGCCTCAGGTGTTGGAAGCGTATAAGTCCGCTCCTTTGGCCGATGCCCCTGAAGTTCATGGCGTTGAGCCGAACACGAGACAGCAGACAGCGCTAAGCGAAGCCGGACGCACCTAGGACGTGTACTTGATCCACTTTTCCCGAACAGACAAGTTTGAGAGGCTGCAGGCCTTGCTGAGCAGATCCCGGACCAGGAGCACGTCGAAAGCGCATGTGATGCTCTTGCTCTGAATGCCAGGGCAGCCGGCCAGAGCCGGTTCCACGGAATCGAAGCACGCTGGACGATAGGGTGCTGAGCCCAGTGCATGGCAGCATTGACTATCTTCTCTTAGTGTGCCTTTCATGAAGCGGTCGCGGCCATCACATTGCCAGGTTGCTGCTATGCAGAAAGAGGCAACCCACCGCTGCTTTCAACATTTGCAGATTCGCTGTTCCGAGTTCGCTGTGCAATCGCTACTAGGTTGGAGAGGCAAATATGCTGCACAAAACGCAACGCTATCCGATGCGCGGCTCTCGAAGTAGCGTCGGGCTGTGCAGCCCTTGGTGTTTGTCAGAGGCTGTGCGGACCGAAAGAATGAAGCACATCGCAGTAAGTAACAGTCAGAAGTACTGGCGGAGTCTGCAGACGCTCGAGAGCCGCGTTGTCCTAGCGCGTGGAGTTCTTGCCTGTCATTGAGGATGGGCTCGCCGACCGCTGCTCGTGACAACATGAGCCTGATGATCGCCAAGGCAGGTGCTATTCTTTGCTTGCGGACCAGCTGTAGAGTTCTTGCGGTTCCGCTCATGCCGCATGCCTCATTCACATTGTCATAACCGCCTTCTCACGAAGGCCTCACTCAGGCTCAAAAGAGGTTCTTCAATCAGGCCCAGCGATCTTTTTGTAGCTCTTAGGTGTCATGCCTGATGAAAAGGGCAGCTGGCGCCACTGGTTTGCAGCAGGTGGCAAGCTTCACTGGCTTGAGAGTGCCCTAATATCTGCGCAGATTTTCGGCGTTCTCTTCGCACCACCTGCCTTGCAGAGCCTTTTCTGGACGAATGCTGTCGTCCAGCTGGGGATCTTCCTGCCTGTCGTCCAACTCCCAATTCTTCTGACAGGGAAAATGCTCTACGTTGACATTGGCTGGCCTTCTGGACTTGTTGCGGTTGGAGCAACATCGCTTCTGCTGGGTGCTGGGATGTGGGTTCGCAAATGCTTAATAGCTACGTGTTACCTGCTACATGGGGGTCGCATGGCCTTGGGTGCGCTGGTGATGTTTGGCCAGTCATCCAATTTCACCTATCGCTTTCAAGAAGATCTTCCGAGGTACCAGTACGCGAAGCATAAGTGGGTCAGCATTGAGGGCATGCCGGAAGACACCTGGTGGCTGAAGATGCAGTTGGACTCCTTTGGCCAGGGAATCTGCAACATCATAATTCTTTGTGTGCCTGCGTTCTTGGCAGCCAGCAATCCAGATGCGCACATCTCGTGGGTTGAGTGGCTGGGCTTCGCCATTTGGGCTGCGGCCTGGGTTTTTGAGAGCTTCGCGGACTACCAGAAGGTGCTTTTCCTGGAGGAGTGCAAAAGGCTTAAGAAGAGCGACGCTACGTTGGGGCTTGCACCATTTGACAAGTACTTCTTATGGTCTTGGTGCCGACATCCCAACTATTTCGGCGAGTGGTGCGCCTGGGTCGGTTTGGCAATAGCTGCCCTCCCATCTCTCCTCAACGAGAATGTTGTTGCGAAGCAAGGCCTTTTCATTTTCCGCATCTATATGGTGGGTTTGCTCATGCTCCCCCGAGTGCTATATGATTGCTTAGTGCATTGGACCGGTGCTGGCCCAGCCGAGCACTTCAGCGCCAAGAAGAGGGCGAGTTACCGAGAATATCAAGAGAAAGTACGTTGTTTTTTCCCGTTGTCGTTACCAGGCATAGATAATCACATGCAGGCAGGATGGCCGACGTTTGAGCCGGCAAATTAGGGCATTAGGATTCAGACAGCGTGCTTGGCCCTGGCTGAAAAGGTGTGCCTCTTTGACGTAGCAGTCCCTTTCAACAGGGTTCGTCAATCGGCAATTCAAGGTCTGAGCCGCTCTGCTGACAGGCTTTTGCATATTTTGACTCCAATGGCCTTGCTCTTGGTTCCGCCACAGCTCACATGTTGCCACCGGCAAGACTAAACAGCAGTGGTGCTAGACCCCGCTTTGAACAGCGACGTTGGTAAGTTTAGCACCGCGCACCTCCGTGTTGCATCGGAGGCACGGGGCCGAGACTACTCCGTGTTTTAGAGCCGTTAGCCACAGTGTGGAACAGAGTTTAGCTGGAATGTTGCAAAATTCATAATCCACGGGCGGAGTTTGGTTGTTTCGGTTCATAGAAGCAGGCGCCTGTCGCCTCAGCCGACCACTATCGAGCATATCCGACTGTGCAAAACCTTTCGTGACCCTCTGCTGTGTCGCTGAGCTAGCAGCTTCCACACAGGTATGGTCGACTCTGTTGGAAGACTGAGGCGACGGGGTCATCGACATCGACGAATGCACCTACATCCTTAGAAGCCTGGATCCGGTTGCTTGGCTTTGTTTGTTGAGCAACTTTCCTCGCGGAGGTTGCTTCTTTGTGCATGGACCCAGCAGGAGCCAGAGGTACATGCACGACACCATTGCCTGTGATGCCATATGGTGAGACGAACATTAGAGTGAGATAGCCTTTGCACATTTGCTTCACTGGTTGTGGGTGCTTGATCTGTTGGCATTGGCGGGAACCTTGACAGGCTTTCTTCACACAGGAGAAGGTGCGACAACTCGCTGCCCAGGCTGCTCAAGGGATGTTCGCCAACACAAGGGATATCGACAGAATGTGCATGTTAAACACGGTCCCACGCTTGCCCTGCGAGAGGCAGATGCGGACTCCGACGGTTACATACACTATGCCGAGCTGTTGACCAAGTATTATAGCACCGTTGCAGACGGAAAGCTAATGCGTTCAACTGTTGTGTACGTGTATGAGCTTGTCAGGTTCATTGCGTGGATCTTGGACTCAGACTCAGTGATGACCTCGCACCTGTCTCAGCTTTTTAGGCTGCTGGCGATACATTGTTCGGGTGCATGCGCAGCTCTTCGGACCATGCACGAGACAGTTGAATTGCCAAGGCGAGTGTTGGCGGCCTCCTCTTTTGCCCCATGGCTCTCAACAACGGGTTTGGCCGGGTGATTCGGACCGTAGAGTTGGAGAGACCGTTTTCCGGCTTTTCAGGCATCGAGCCGGCTGTACCGTAGCAAAGCAGGGCTGGTCTCAGCATTCCAGGGCCTGGATACTTCGAGGTTGCAGAGAGCATGCCCGACGGCATCCTGCCAGAGTCGCCTTTGAAGCTAGCCCGCGCCCAAGTGTGATCTTGTTACTTGGCAACCCCAATTGGGACGAAAAATCCTCCCCAGTCTCCACAGCTTGGCGCTATGTGTCTCAAGACTTGCTTATTTACGAGAACTGCCTCAGATCACTGAGGCATCGAGAGCTCGACCTGCGACCAGTGGCGAAATGTCGCGGTGACCTCAGCCGCTGCAGCCCATGGATGCTGTATGCTGCATATCATTACCAAATATGAGTAGCAGTAGTAGTAGTAGTAGTAGTAGTAATAGTAGTAGTAGCAGCAGCAGCAGCAGCAAACTATTATGACTTATGACTATAATGTAGCATCATTAGTCTTCAGACTGCATAGGGGGGATGTTGATGGATAGCACAGACCAAGGTTCTTCTGAGCAGCTAGAATTGGCGTGTGCCGTAGCTTGCCTTGGCCTTCTTGGGCAGACTGCGATGTCGTGATTGACGGCTGCATGCAAATCCAAGGTTCAATGTAGGATACACTGACGTCTTTGTAAACCCGCGACAAACTATGTTGGTTTGAAGGCCGGTTGACCTAAGTCGACCAGGATGTGACGGCTCGGAGTGCCGTGCCAGATGCCTTATCAAGGGCAATGGGGTGGTCAATGACCACTGTACGGTTGTTGGTTATTCCGAAGTTATTCTCATGGATTGCAAGCGAAGCAGGGATGCGCGTGCGAACCCGATGAAGCCCTCCACACCCCACAGACCACAAACCTTCACCAAGCTTCGCTGCTTCGAAGAATATTCCAAGCACAGTGGCAAGCAGAATTTGGCCAGCACGAGACCTGCTCTGAAGGTCCTTGTTCGAAAGGTTGCATGTTGATACCAACACCGAAGAACCGTCGAAAGGGCCCAGAAAGTAGTGAGCATGCTGCCGCAGCTGGCTTTTTGAGTTTGCTGACCATGTTGCTGAGCACATGCACAGCAATTGCACAGATGCTCTCGAATTCACTCCGTTGTCCTTACGGGCGCTACATGATTCCTGCCCGTGGGCAGCTCGAAAGATCAGACATGTCATCCTGAGCTGGCAGCACATTGACAGGATAAGGTAGCGGTCACAAGAGAAACGGAGGTGGTATGGTTTCTCTCCCGCCTTTTTTTTGTTCTCTTTCGCTCCCCTTCTTCTTTCCCCTTGGTCCTGTGGTCCCCTGGTCCTCTGGTCTTTTGGTCTCCTGGCCGCGCCTTGGTCTGCTCCTCTGGTCCGCTCAGTTCTTCCTGCCGGTTGGTCCCCTGCTTTGGTCCCTTCTCTGTTTGGTCCTCTCATTCCGCGGTTGCCTTGGTCCTCCGGTTTTCTGGGCCCCCTGGTCCCTGGCAACCCCAATCCCCGTTCGGCCGAAAGGAATAAAATAGAATCAAGGAAAGAAAGACCCTGAACCCTAAACCCTCCGACACCTATGGAACCTCGCCTGGTTTGTCCGAGTTGTGAAAGCGTAAACACTGAACCGAACAAGAACGAAGGAGAGAAAGAAACAGGAAGGCTATAAGTAAAGAACTAAGGAGCAGAAGAGAGAAATAATGATATACAGACAGAAGCAAAGATGCATTGAACAGAGAGAGAGGGAGAATGCAAGAACGAAAGACAGAAAGCCAAAGATGCAAGAATACAGAGATTATAAAGGTGTCCCATTTCTTTTCGGACTTCTTTTTGTTTTTGTGGGTTCCATGCATGGCTACTCTTTTCCCCTTCTGCCTGCTGCGTGTGCTTGCTTGTGTTTTTCTGCTTCTTTGTTCTTGGCTTTTCTGTTCCTCCGTGTATTCGCCTTTCCGCTGTTCTTTCTGCCTTCTGTGAAGGGCTGCAAGGCGATCTTGAAGCGCCGCAAAGCAAAGGGCATGAGCCATGGTTCCAACTCGACGGTGGCACTGCCGAAGGCAGCCTCCAGCTCGCAAGGCAAAGGCATCGCATCACGGCCTGTGCCTTCCAGCGAGGAAAGAAGCGTGCCGCAGATGCCCTAGAATCCTAGAACTCCTCCTGCACGGCATTGTGACCGAGCTCTCATTCCCTCGGTGCTCAGCTTCTGGGCTCGAAGTTGGAGTCTTCGGGTCGCGGCGTAGAGGCGCCTCTACTGGCCTCGGAGGAAAGGGCTTGCTGGTTCCAGAGCCGTACGGTTCAAGAAGCTCTCGATACCACGAAACCCATGAGCAGGATGCCGTCGGCACTGCTCTCGTCGGCGCAGAAAGACATCATTGGTTCGCAGCGTGGGGCTGAGACGGAAGGCGGCATTTGTGCAGTAGCATTTGCAGCTGATTGGCCGAGCACTTGGCCTTTGATCTGTGCTCCAAGGGCAAGAGATTACACTGCCTTGGTTCGCCAGGACAGCGACAACACGGCCCTGAAGTGACACGAGAATGTAGATGCACATGGCGAGTGTCCCCCTGTGCAGGTGAAGGACATCTTGCCACAGTTCAGCGACGACCAGGTGTGCGATGCCCTCGTGCAGTCGAACGAGGACAGTTTTTCAGTTGCTTTGCTCGCCGTCTTGGGCCTATCCAGCCTGATATCCTCAGGACATCAGCCGAGCGGTGGAGCTGCTCATGAGCCCAGCACATAGTCCCGCGCGATTGCTCTATCTGCCTCACGCTTGCACCGTATGGATACGATGTCCTTGCCTCACTGAGCTCGATGCATGAGGTCAGCAGCCCACCTCTAAGCAGTCCAAAAAGAAAGAGAAGCACAAAAACAGAGAGGCCAGGCTCTCGGAAGGTGCAAAAAAGTTGGCGATGACCTTTGCTTTCGTGTCAGCCTTCCAGGCTCGAGCGCAGGCCGAGGCCGTTGTGATGCAGAGTCTTTGATCACATGCTCACGAGATGAAGCTGGAAGACTGCATCGGTGAGGGTATGACGGGGATGCAAGGCCATAGGCGAAACTGTTCTCTACCGGCATCGGAAAGCTCGGAGTGTCCATCAATAGAACTGTCCAGCTCGCACAGGAAATCGGAGCTAGCAGCACCGGGAGTGTAGTGATGTGTAGTGATCGGCAGATTGCAGGCTGAAACAGCAGAGGCTGCCTTCGAGTCAGGGCCTTGACCTTCGAGTCCCACTGCGTCAACATCGTCACATCGCATCTGTCCGAGGGCTTCGGGACACGTTGAAAAGCAGTACGCAGACGACAGGGGCTCAGAACCAGCTCTGCGTGCGACAGGGCTCGACACGCTCGGTTGACTCGCTGGGTCTGAGGAGGCAGCCAACGAGCCCAGAGAAGAAAGGCCGATTCATCGCCGTGGAAAACTACATGCTGAGCGGAGCTGACCTGTATGGCCTTCGGCAGGCCTAAGACTGCAGCCGAAAAAGAGGCCAGGGCGGCCAGGAAGCCAAAGAAAGAAATGTGCTTTGAGCGCACGGGCCCTGAATGTGGCGCAGGCAGCCAAGCTGAGAAAGAAGCTGCGAGAGATAGAACGAATTGAGGAGCACAGCCGCAACATGCTTACAATGTCATGCAGTGCCAGTGAAGCCCCGTACGGCCAGGAGAAGGTTGCGAGGGGCGAGAAAGCCTTAGACTCAGCTCGTCCCTCTCTGTGTTCCCGTGCCAGCTGATCCTCGGACAAGCGAACGCTAAGACGTTCCTGTCTACTGCACTGCGAAAGACCTCCAAGGTCGACCCCTTGCAACTACCCAAGCTTGACAAGAAGCGAGAGGCTGGCACGAGCGAAGAGACATGAACCTGTCCAAGCTGCATAACGAAGTCGAACACACTTTTTTGCAACGCGTCCTCAGACCGAAGTAGAACTCCGCGCAGCAGAACACAAAATCCTCCAAGAAGAGGAGGCCAACCTCATGTGTGCGTGCCTCAATGACACTACCCGCGGCTCTGGGTGTGGCTTGCAAGGAGCGAAGACAGCAGGAGGAGCAGCTCAGGAAGCAGGAGGACTCCGCAACTGTTTGGTGGTGTTTCCTCTGATGCTACCTTGGGAGTTGGGATGCCCCCTCTGGATCGTCTCCTGCTTCTCCGTACCCGAAAACCCGAGGAGTGGGAGCGCCATCGCGAAGCGCAAGAAGCAGAGCGGCGGCGGCAGGAGCTCTCGAGAATTTAGTGAATTTCTTCTTGGGGTAAAAATACCTCTTTATTGGTACATATGGACATATGGTATAAGGACATACAACATATAATATCTGATATATTGGTTGCCGGCCGCTTCTGAGACATGTTTAGACATAAATGGCTACGGCTCAAGGAGGTCGCCGACAGAGGTTGCAGAGGTGGCACATCCTGTTTCCTTTGCAAAGCTACCACCACTTCCATGGTCATACAGAACGCACACCCAACTAACCCAACAGCGATTGGCACCAACACGAATTGAAGCAAGACATACCTACATCCTATCCTCAATTGCGATTCCTGATAACATCGCAGAGTAATTGCAAGCCGCCCCCAGCAACCCGGATCAACCTTAGAAAGGGCGTCCCTACGGCTAGTGCGGGATGTGTGTTTTAGGTGCTCCCAAGACAAGATACCAGCAAGGTCAAGATCAATTGTACAACGAACGTGCCGAAGTGTTTTGTGCGAAATTGGCAGCTGACAGCATGTCGCCGGTGCCGGTGTTATGCTATGGGCAGCGACGGCCTGCTACGCCGGCACTGAATCCGTACGGTTCCTGGGAGCAGTCGAACGACGCGCCTTTCGTGACCATGGCGCAATTCCAAGAGAAACAACTTGAGTGCGACGCGCTTCGCACTCGCATTCATGAACTTTGGACAGATGCCCAGATGCTGCGCAAAACGTGCAGCGATCTTCGACGTAGTTGGACTGACACCAAGATGCTGCGCCGACAGCTACACGTCCGGAAAATTACAGAGGCTGCCATGATGCGCCTAACAAGGGCAGAGTGCGAGGGCGGTACGGTGTGCGATGAGTCAAAGGACGACATGCACGACCTTTGTGTGACACCACGTGGTAACCCTGCCTGCGCAACGCCGAATCAAGAAGAGGACGTTGGCGTGTCTTTGTCTTCTCAGAGCACTTGCAGCGGCAACGTTGGCAGCTCTCCGAAAGAGGAGCTTCCAGACCCTGCATCTTGCAATGGTTCTGCTTGCGAGGAAGAGCCTGGAGCGCTCCGGGCCATGGGCGAAGTTGGCGAGGGGACGTCAAGTCAGGTTGAGATGGAGATGGAGGCAACGACGGAAATGCTTCCCACGGCTCCGAAGGAGACGTCGATAACTTCTGACGTCGTCGGTGGGCTGTATCAACTCGACAGGTTGGTCGGGGAGGGTTTCTACGCACAGGCTTTCAAAGCTACCGCAAGGGTGTGCGTCAAAAGGCACCGCCAGCTCGCGACTGAGGCCCTGGAACACTTGCAGCAAGTGCACAGCAGGCTGCAGGCCGTTGATCCAGGCAATGCATTTTTTCCCAAGCTCATTGATGCCTTCCACGACGGCGACGTAGGCTACACCGCAGAAAGTTTTCTGGAGGGTTGCACGTGTGCATCCTTGTCCACATGGTCCCTGGCGAATCTGCAGTTTGTCGCCTTTGATACCTTGCTGGGGCTGTCCGTGCTGGAAAGCGCCGGCGTGATCCACAACGACATCAAAGCTGACAACTTGATGTGGGTGCGGTCAGCTGGCATGGAGGTCATTAATATCATAGACTTTGGCTGTGCTCGACTGGAGGGTGGTGAAGCAGCTGGTCCTCGCAGCAGATGGCCGCCTGAAGTCTTTCTGGGTGGCCCTGCCATTCATAAGCTCGACATCTGGGGCCTTGCAGTGACAGTGCGCGAGCTTGCAGGATGGAAAATCAAGGCCAACACCCATGAGGCTGTGATGGCACAAGCCCTGAGTATTTGCCAGCCTGGGGCCGTGGACGAGGTGCTTGGTGAAGGTTGGCAGCTCTCTGAGAAGGCAGGATTGGGGCAGCTTAACATGGCCCTCGTTCGCCACCCTTCATTCTATCCGGGCAAGTGCCGCACAATTGCTGCAACTGATGCAGCAGACCCCATAGTCATGCTCCGCTGAACCCCGTAATGCAAATTCTAGATCAAGACCCTGATATCCGAACTGGAGCAGACTCTATATGAAAAGATGTCGAATTCGAGCTTTTGGCGGATTCAGGGCTGAAACAGGCCCATGAACGCCTTCGTGCCTATATTTGATCACAGTTAGCCACGCAATATATTTTCGATCAGAAATCGATAATTTGCTCCTTATAATAGATTTTTTGCATGTCGTGGTAATCGTTGAAACTGTGTCACTCAGTAGATCTGAAGTGGCTCTTTTGAGGGGCCGAAATGGCTGGTCTTTGCTAATTGTGTGGAGGCGTGCTGCTGTAGGTGTTCTGTTAGTCTCCCAGGGACCTCGCCTGAGCAATCGAGTGCGAGTGCCAACAAGACATGCATGGTCACATGAAAAGAGTGTCCCGCGCCACATCAGGAAGAATTGGCCAGCAGACTCTAGCGTCGCTATTGTCGTGTGTGGGATGCTGCATGTTTAGCAGAGGAGGGTGGAGGATGCACTGCAGATACGGGAGCTCTGGATGGGGTGTATACAAGTTTGCAGCTTCCCCATGAGGAAAACGCCTACCAGCATCAGGCCTATTGGATTTGAAGGGGGCGTGACGCAATCACTTGCAAATGGTTCTTTTATCTTTCTTTTTTCCCACAGGCTGCAGCAAGGATTCTGCCCGAGCCAGTGAGGCAGTATCCGCAGTATCCTCGGGAAGCCTTGTTGCGCACGATCTGAATTCTTTAAAAACCCCGTGAAGCGAAAGGTCGTGGTTAGTTTCCGGGGAATCCGAGATCGCCCAGCCGGCGTCCGAGGCCGGTGCATCACTAGTATGGAGATTCGAGGCTTTCTTCCATTCCTTGGCCTCTTCTCTTCGATAGGCTACGCCTGACCCGCATCAGGCCACCTTCTGTGAATTTGTACTTAGGCGTACTCCACATACGGTTCTGTCGTGTGTTTCATCGAGGGGCCGGTCAAGATGCTGATGCAAGTCTGCGCTGCTGGTTAGAAGAATTGAGTCCAACCATGATCGCCAGCACATGCGGAACGAGCTCCTGAACATGCTGCACAAAACACCTCAGGCAGCCTGCCCTTTGAAGCCTTGCTGAATGATCCTGAACGTGTCTTGGGGGGGAGAGGTAGCTTCTGTGAATTGTTGGTGCTGGTGCAGTTTGTGAGCCAATCTTGAGCTGGAAGGGATGCAACATCTGAGCAGGAAAGCAAGGGCATGGGCTTCACGCAGTCTGAGCAGACAGTCAGGGACTCGGCGAGGTGTGATTGATGACCGTTTGAAGAACTCTTTAGCCTGTAGCACATGGGACTCTCGGGCATCTTCATGGGTTCGATCGTGCAGACTCATGTACTTTGCTACGGATTTGCTCCATGCTGTGCCTCTTAGGCCAGCCACCTTGGTGGAGGCAGGAATCAGCAGATGTTCGTGTTGAGGTTTCCTCCGTGACTCGTTTCTGTTCGACACTCCTTGCTGTGATCGGTGATCGCACGTGTGGTTGGATCCGTTCTGCATCGGTTCAGCAAGCCGCCTGCTAACCGTGCAGATGACGAGAAGAGGGCAAAAGGCTACCCAGGATGTTGTTGTCGCTTTCACTGGGCTGAAAAGACCACTCAACTAATCGAAATAAAGAGAAACGAAAGTGGTGGTGAACGCGACGGACATCTCCCAAGTACGCCATGCTAGAGGCCGGTGGGCTTAGGCAAAGCTGTGGGAATCCTAAATTTGTGGGTGCTGGAGCTTCTTTCGGCAGGGTGCCTCCGGCCTCAAGCCCGGCACATCGACGAAAGGGGAGGATAAGGAGGAGTAGCCGAACTGGGCAACCCCCCCACGCGATCGCAGATGTGTGTGTCAATATGTGCGTACGTGCAGGCGTATTAGACTACGGAATGATGCGCACATGCTGCGCATATTATCATACTGCAAATATTATCATACTGTAAGACACAGTCTTAGCTGTAGTTCTAGGATGTTCTAGGCATCCTGGGGCAGCGGAGCCTCGTGTTGCATGCCGTCCAGCCGTCCAAGACAACGATGTTTCGACATGTTTCGACGGAGCTCCTGCCATTTGGCGCCTGGGGCCGGCTGCAGCTGCAGGCTCCTACACGAGGGGCCCGCCTCGGCCACAGCTTCGGGAGCATGCGTCACTTGCGAACAGGTTTGGCCATGTTGATGCATGCTCTGAATGTGTTTAGCACGAAGGCAGCAAACGAACGGCGAAAACTACCGTCACAGCTACAGGTTCAGCACCAAGCAAGCCACAGGATGTCAATGCCAGTGCTCGCTGCCTCCTGCTCTTTAACCTGAGAAGCGAGACTGAAACCATTCCGTTCCTGCCGAGGTCAGAACAGCAGGCACCAGAGTCTTGGGATGGGGGAAAGAGGGGCTGCGAATTTCCCATTAGGTCAACAGCTTGTTTTGAACAGGGCACCGTGATAGGTTGCAGTTTCTTGGCGCCAGGCATACCAGCGGCCCTACAGCCAGTACAACAGCTACGAGCACTATGGCCAGCAGTACGGCAGTCAACACTATGGAAGTCAGCAGTATGGCCACCAGCAGTCGAGGTGCGTGCTTCGTTTTAGTTGCGGTGATTTTGAGGTGAGTGCCAGTACAAATGCCCGTCTCTCGCAGGTATCACGACTGGAAACAAGAGGATTGGCGGCAGCGTGGCTCTTGGAACAAGGACCGTGGAAGCTCAGAACTCTTATTTAGCTGTTGTCTCGAGTCTAAAGTAAGATGCTGCTCACTCGTGGTACTGGAAACGAGGCAGAGAAGGGTCCCCCGTGAACGATTTTTCCTCGAAAACTGCACGATATCGGACCCTGTTTTGACGGAGCTTCAGAAGATAAGACGGTGAATGATTGTGTCGGGCGGTGTGCCGGTTCGGAGGATGGTTGTGTCGGGCGGCAGGATGTCTAAAGACGGTGAACGGGCTTGGACGTGGGTGGTGGAATGACGTGGGGCCCGGGTGGGGCGTGGACAAGGGGTGGAGCACGGGTGGGGCATGGAGTGGAGCGCGATAGCGGGTGCGTGGGTGGGGTGTGGACAAGGGGTGGAGCACGATATCGGGTGCGTGGTGAGGCATGGACAAGGCGGGGAGCTCGATATCGGGTGCGTGGGCAGTGCTAGCGAGAGGATGCGACTGCAGCGGCTGCCGCAACTCGAAGATAGCCACACGCGAGAAAACAAAATCGCACGGATGTCCATTCTTGCATCACTTTGTTCGGTTGGGTTTTCGGGTCCCCGGCTCGACCCTGTTTTCCCGGGCCTATCAGCACCTTCGGCGCTGAAAACAACATTGCAGTAGAGCTTGCAAGGGTTCCGCACTCATGGTATCAGATTTGAAGACTCTGCTGGAGTGTGAGTCCCGAAGCGACATATCCAAATCGTGCATGTCCCGTGTCCCATCGCAATGCGTCAGGAGGCCCCTCAAGAGAAGCCTCGACCAGAGCTTCCAGGCAAGACAGATGTGGAGCTGAACAGATGCGTATGAGCAGGGGCACGATTACGTCATGGTTCTTTATCGCACTGTCTGTGCATAACCGTTTGGTTTGCGAGGCATAGGTCAGTTCTAGCTCTGGCAATGTCTGGCAGACACCATGAGAAATTCCATGCTGAAGCCAATGCTGCAATGCCAGAAGATGAAGCGCCGAAAGCAGACTGGGCGAACCTCTACTCCACGTCCGTCAGCTCAGTTGTTCGCAGTACTCCTAGGCTGCTCGCATGTGGAATGACTCATGTACTAGTGACCGAGGCAGTTGGATATTTCCAGCATTCCGGCAGACAAGCGTGCCCGTGGCCCAGCCCCACCTAATGGTTTAACTGCAGACCGACAGTGTAAAGAACACGGCTTGAGTCTTGCGTCGTCTCTCCAACAGCGACACATGTGGGCTCGTTACCGCATTGCACGCTTCTGAGGCGGAGGCTGAGAGGATTGCCAAGGAGATTGAGCAGAACTCCGGCGGAGGCAAATCCTGCTCCTCATGCCGGACTTGACTTCAGCCCTGTCACTACGACACAATGCCAGGAGATGGCTGGGATCGCCCAGATGCAGGCCCAGGCATATGCCCGTACCAATCCTGCACCACACCTTAGCCCTCACATTCACTTCCCCTTTTTGCAGGCCGAGCGAACGGCAAGGGTCAGGGAGACTATGGTTTGCCTCTCAGCTGGCTCCAACATGGGGCGCAAGCACGGGGGAGCGGGTCTGGAAGGTAAGAGGTTGGGGGGCCACTGAAGAGGGAGATGGCTTGAAGATTAAGATGCCGACTTGTCTTTAAGGTTCCAAAAATGGAAAGAGCCACGGTCGGGAACTCAGTCGAAGTGGAATACGTGCAGCAGGTGAGAGCGCAAGTATCGCAGCACCTGGAGGCAAGGGCAAAAGCAAGAAGGGTAAGGGCAGCAAAGGGAAGGCCCCTTACTGGAGCAAGGCCGGTGTTGAGGGAAGCGGAACTAGCGGCTGACTGACGAAGAGGCGTCTTCCAGAGAAGTTGAAGGCTGTTAAAACTGCAGAAAAAACGTCAGGATGGGCCTGGCAGATCCGAATGGCAGCCCAAGCACGAAGAATGGCAGCCGAAACACGAGGATTGGCAGCCCAAGGCCGAAGAGTGGCCAAAGGGAGCAGACTGGGTGCCCCAGCTGCAAGTTGCATCGGTCTATCCGAGTCTATCCCAGTGCTCCTGCTGCTGCTCCGGATAGACTTGCCCTGACGCGACAGGGACCTCCGGGTTTGTAGCCAAGCTCCTGCAGGCAAGGACGTCCGCACCCTGCATTAGTCTGCGTTTGCCTGCAGCGAAGGAAGCACGGAAACTCATGCAAGCCTCTTGCTGCCGTGACAGCGCCAGGCGGCTGTGAAGTGTTCCACTGTGAGGCTTGACGGCCGAGTTTTCAGGCGCATGAGGATACCGATGTTGGGTTCTAACCACAGTCTCATAGTAATGATACTTTTTGGCGGCTTTCCGCAACAGTGTGTCCTCATGTGTCCGAGTCGCGTGACTGGCAAGAGCCACCTCTCCGTAGAAGCAACTAGCCATTGAAGACGTCATGCAGACTGCGATGGGCTTGGTTCATATCTATGTGACGCCGCTTCAACAGCGGTGTTCGTTCTATGCCGGTCACATTGTGATACTACGGCGTACTCGCATATCCGCGGTGACTTAGCCCCAGAGCCTGAGAGCGAGAAGGAGCCCGGGACCCTCTCAAGACGACGCCGATGCACAGACACAGACACGGCTACATGGCAGGGTCTTCCTTCGCCCTTGGCCAACTGGGCGCTGAGGATAGCCGGTAGCTCCAAGAACCGGTAGCTCTCCGGAAGATGCTGTCGCAATTGCATCAATGAAAGTTTGCCACCGCACTTCCGATGTGAGTGGAAAGGAGAGCTGTCGCAGAGTGACGCGGCCTTCATCTGCAGGGCAGCTGTGAGCAAAATTGCTGACTGAAAAAGGATCGCTGTCTCAAGCCGACTTGCTGCCCTGAAGCTTCATCCGATCGTCCTACTGAGCTGATGCTGGAGCCAGAGGCTCGAGCGGCCTGGTCCTGGCAGACACAAAGTCCCAGAAGCCCCGTCGAAGCACATCGCATCGTGTCACATCCCTTCCTGGGTTGCAAATCCTTTGGCTGGCCTCTTGCCATGCAGTCATGCGGCTGTTCGGAATATGGTGGCACCTTCATGTGCCGAGGGTGCATTTAGCAACTTCTTCCGAACGTTGCACGCTTCCAGGTCTCCGCTTCACAAATCATGCAGTCGAAGCAGTTTTGCGACCGTTCTCTTGTGAGGAGCGGCTCCACTCTGACGTTTCTGTGAGCCCGTCTCAGGCAAGCCCGCTGTTGTTTGATATCGCCTGTGGCTGGAACCTGGCTACCTCTCGGCATTCAAGGGTGAAAACAGCCCGTAGCCTGTGCTGCTTCTTTTCGGCAGGTATATAGGCAGCGTGCTTGTTGCGTGGCTGCTCTAAGGTTTGTGAATCGTGCCAACAGTACGCCCCTGTGGTGCACGAGATCCTCTCCTCCTCCAGTTTCCGATCCGAATTAGTGCGAAGCTAAATGCAGGCCTACAGCTCTAGAGCCTCGATTGGGCAAGCCCTTCAGCGACCAGCTCGAGGGAGAAGCGTGCTTTTCTTGAGGCTGTTACTACGAATCCGAGAGGTTTGCATTGCATCCCTCAAAAGTGCACTTCATTGCTCGAAGGCCGCACTCTGCCATCTCTCGACTCTCACTCTAGTTGGTCTGTCAAGTTTTAGTCAACCTCACGACGAGCAAGATGATAGATTTACGAAAAATACACTCACAGCCTGGTAAAACACGGCGGGTCGCTTCCGATTCTTTAACCAGCCTGTGCACAACAGGCTGCTGTAGATTGTGCCCTCCAGGTTCTTGGCTTGGACCATCGAAAAAATCAGTGCAACGTGTAAGATGTCCCGATGCCGGGGTTGAATACCGCCCGGTGTGCCGCCCTTGTCCAGAGCTGTCAGGTTGTGAGACGCTTCGCCTTTTGCTCCAAGGCGTCGACGGGCTTACTGAAGACGCCTTGCGGCAGACGCTGACTTGGCGTTTGGAGGCCTTGTGGAGGGGTCGAGCTTTAGGGCCGACGAGTGTTTGGATCGCCTTGTTACTGTTAGGTCTTCTTGTGAGTGTAGACTTGGGAAATTCAGCCAGGCCAGTTCCTTGTCAGCATGGTGCGTAGCTACTCTAATGTAGTGGTGAATTCGTAATGAGAATCCATTCTGGACGCTACTTTGGTGGCCAAAGGGCAGACCTCCCGCCGTTGCAACATGGTCTCCCGAGGCATGTTCATGCCTCATTCGGCTGGGTCCGGGTAGTGCTGAGCAAGTGCCGGTGATGCCAAGCCATTGAAGTGTGGTGGCGAGTCGGAACTCCAAAAAGACAAAGCTACCCATTGTACTGTTGCCGAAGGCGGCCGCAATCACGAACCAGGATGTCGTGGAGAGGTGCCAGCGATTTCTGGCAGCAGATCGCCATATTCTCGTGCGACTTTGGACGCTCGAACGCGACGTGATCCTTTTACTTTTACTCTTCTTGAGGTTGTGCTTTCTGTTGTCCCAGTGGTCGTAAACGCACGAACGGCTGCAGTAGAACGAAGTAGAAAGCAGTAGTAGCAGTAGCCCATAGTACTCTTTTGTGTTAGTCGTCGCCGTGATCGTGGATAGCCGTAGTAATCGTAGTCGTAGAAGCGGAGGCAAGGTAGCAGCAGAAGGAGGTAGGGGTGTGAGGAGGATTGGTTTGGGTTCCTACGGTAGCCAGGGCATGACGACAGGCCTGAACGCACCACAGCTCCCAACTCCCCCAATATTTTGCACGGCACTTTGCCAGGAAGGGGAGCCGTGGGAAGGAGCTGGATTTGCACCAGGTTCTTGAGGAGTTGTGTGTCCAGCGGCTGCGCTGTCCTGTGGAAGACCTACGAGGGCCAGGTGGCCTTCTCTTGACCTGGGTCAACCGCTGTTTCCTTTTCTGTTTCTTCTTATTATTGTCAAAAGGTAGTCTGCTTCTTCTTTGCATAGGCAAGGCAGGCCACGACAGTTGATGGCAACGGTTGCTGGGTGCTCCGGTGAGGCCGGCCTTCGACAGAACGGAACGGCATGCCTTCGAGCAAGCCAGCGGCAGACCTGGAAGGCGGCAGGCCGAAAAGCACACCAAGGACTCCTTGTCAAAGCTGCTTCAGCCGTTTGGGCTTAGCTGCTCAGCTGGGACTCTTTGCCAGGCGTCGAAGAAAGCTCTGACAAATCATGTTCCCACGTCTCCAGGACTGCCTATGAAGACCTCTTGTCAGCTCACCAAGCTGTAGCTGGTTCCTGGGAAGCAAGCGAGGCGAGAGTTTTGACGGTAGCTGAGCAGAAGCCGGACAGAAAAAGACCCAGGTGCAGCATCAAAACGAGGGTGTTTCCTGGTTTTGCCGTGCTTCACTTGTAGTGTGGTGCTCATGCCGAACGCCTCCGCACGACAGGCTACATGTCACAGCACAAGCTGCAAAGCGGATCTCGAGGTTGCGCGTGCTTCGTGCCTACATGATGTGGAGTTGTTCCTTTTGGAAACATTTGTTTGCCTTTGAAATTGTGTGCATAACTCCGTCGCTTTTCAATAGATCCCCTTCAGGATGTCACAAGCTCGAAGGTTGGAGGCACGGGCTGGGAAGTGCCTGAAACACCGCCAGATCCATTGAATCCTTCATGTCCGGTCCGGAAGGCGGGGTTTCGGAATGTGGCGTCTTGTGTGGGTAGCTAAGTCGACGGGTGAGCTTGCCACAGGATTCGTACAAGGACCTCCAGGCAGTGAACGTGGTTGTGGTAGTTTTCTCCGGAAGACGAGACCGCATGCGCATCCTGATGCGCTATTTGCGGCGCGATCTTCGAAAGCATGGTGGTGTGGTTGACAAGATCGTGTTCGCTTTGTGGCAGTACACGGCAAAGGTCCGGGGACCACAGAAAGCCGACGTTTGCAAGCCTTCAATACAGGTCTCACAGCCTGCTCACGCCAAAACAGGACCTTTCATACATGAAAGAGCTGGTCAGCTCCCCTGACGGAGCTGATGGCATCTCGGCTGAGACCCAAGACAGGTTTGAGATGTTGTGAGGTGCGGAAGATACAAAATCGTTGCTGGCTTGTCTTCTGAGTCTGGTACTGTTACAGTTACAGCTCGCCACCATAGGAACTTTCGACATCCAAGACTTCTCCGAGCAGCGCTGGGGCCGGTCTCGCATTGATGCCGACCCGATCTCAAATCGAATGGTCCAGCTTTACAAGAGCATGAACGAGACAGACACGGTGTATGTGCCGCTTTTCCAACTTGGCCCACAAAGCACCTTCAGGGCAGAATATGGTTATAGCACAGACCTGCACAGCCAAGGGCAAGTAACCATGTCCTCAGAATGTCTGCCCAGGAAGGTTGACGACGACGTGGTTTACGTTGCGGAACATGCGATTGCAGAATTAGTCAGGGAGAGATTGCGAAAACGCTGCCTGCTTGTGTCGGCCAATGCCTGGAACTTAGGCTTGGGATTTCAAAGGTCCAAAAGATAAGCACAATCTTGCATGTGTGTATATGTCTATGTACACATTCTGAAGCTCAGGTGGTGAACCATGCCATCATGTCGGCCCCTCGCTTGGCATTTCCATGGGTGGATTTCTGCTGCAAGGCACATTCAGGATTCAATTAGTTCATTGTGTCGAAACCTGTTGATGGTTGTGTGAAGATGAAGAGAACGAACTTGTCGTTGTTGGTGATGATAACGATTGTGGGTGATGGCGGCGACGTCGATGACGCAGCTGGTGTAGTCGGATGTGGTGGCTGCTGCTGCCGCTGCCGCTGCTGCTGCTGCTGCTGCTCTCCTCCTGAGGCTTTGCACCAAGACAGGGGCGCTCATCGGGGCTTTTGGCCAACGGAGGTGGCTACTACACCTGCCAGCTAGAGCTTTTCCGCGTGAGTTCCGGGCAAAGTCATAAGCATGGCTTGTGCAGAAGCAGGCTCACTTCAGCCCTACAGCCACCTGCAAGGAGCAGCAAAGAAACCCTGTTTTGCGGCTGCCGTGGTCAAAGAAGGAGGCCAGAAGCTGTGGATAAAGTCAGCATGACCTTAATAAGATGGTAGAGGGAGGCTCACTGTTTTCACTTCCACTGCGCCTGAGCCCTCGCCTAGATTGTCCGAGTTGTGAGAGTGTAATAAGATGGGAAGTATGCCCTGATCTGTCAAAGGCCTTAGCGGCTTAGCAGTGACCCTGAAGTTCTTTGGCTCGCCTGAGTCCGGGAGATCTTTGGAATTCAAGATTCTTGCTGGCGGGGCCCTGCTGCGTTGCCGATTGCACCATGTTTGTGTTGGCAGAATTCCCATAAGGTAGAACGTGTCGAGACGGGCTTTGGGCCGCAAACTTGCCCCCTCAGTCATCTCTTTCGTTGTACAGGTCTTGGAATGTGTTGGACATCTGGTTTGCAAGAAGCTCGAGCTTGGTGGCCATGAGTTGACTGTTCAGTTCTTGTTTCCTGGTCTAGCCTTCCGTACTCTGAATTTGCAAAGCCGGACTGGGCGATGGCTGTGTCAATGTGTCCTTGGACCCACGTCTCGCGCCAGCTCTTCAAGCAGAGTGTGTTGATAATCCTACTACAATATGCGGGTTACAAGGGGAGAATATCGCTACCTGTTCCTACCCCCTGAAATCTGAACTTCAAGAGTCGAAGTGGCAAAAGCATAACCTGTTCGCAACACGAGATAGGGCGATGAATTCCGGCGATGTTTTCGACAGGAAATCAACACGTCTCCGGACTTCCAGATCGAACGCATTCTGGCTTGACCTGTGATGCTTAGCTTGCTGTGGTTTCCACTCATTGGAGCAAAAGATGTGCTGTTGTTGCTTTGGCTTGAGCCGTATTTGCCTTATAGTCCGTGTGGGCCCCCCTAGGCTTCCCAGCCTCACGCTGCGTGGTGGAGCGTTGGGACTGTGCTGCTCTGGTCCACGAGAGTTGCTTCCCGGCACTGTGACTGCCGTGCTTACCTTTGCCATTGGCCTTGCGCGGATCAGGTTTCTTGGACCGCTCTGCAGACAACACCCTGCCTCTTGAATGCACTTAAGAGAGAGCTCGCCTTCGCAGGATGAGGAAGAGGCATGTTTCATCGCCAGCATCGCCCTGGAGCCAGGTGCGTGTTCGATTTCGGTTGGCACGACTTCAACCGCTTGGGCTACAGAGAACACAGGTGTCCTGCCAGAGCCACTTCTTTCGTCTTGTGTTGCCGATGTCACGAGAGCTGTGTGGAGCTTTCGGAAGTTGTCGCTTACCAATTCACTGCAATATAGTAGAGAACCGCGTCAAAACGCGGGACCTTATATGGTTACCTTGTCGTGGTTACCTGGGCATCTAACAGTGGTTGAGGTGGGAGGAGAGGCTGGGCGGGCCCCGTGACCATCAAGGAGCACCCCACCTCCCCACCTCAGCTAATTGTATGGTGGGGCGGGGGGCCCCGTTAACTAAGGCCCCCCCCCCCCCACACTTTCATGTAAAATTAAGGTCGTTGGTGTCTGGTTTGCTTGCCCTAGCTTCCGTGGCCCTCTTGTCAAGTGTCTTTTTCAGTCGCGGTGGCTTCTTCATGCTGTGTGAGTACATGGAAGTGCCTCGCCTCCTTCGCAGGTACATACACAGATCTCCAAGCGTCAACAAGGAGTACTGGACACAGGGGGCAAGGTGGAGCACAAACTTCTTTGCCTTCAGGGCAGAAGACCTGGATGGAGTAAACTGGAGTAACGTGCGACTGGGCAGAAACCAATGCGAGTTACAAGTCTGTCTTGTGCTTGTGGCTTGTGCTTAGCTGAGCTCGCAGGAGGTGCGGCCAAGCGACTGTAGTAGTCCAGAACAGCCTAGCTCGGAGATTCTTAAGCTGGTGCATCCGTGTGGGCTTGAAGTCGACTGAAAGAGCCCTGGATGGGCTTCCGAACTGCGAGGCATGGCAAGGGTGACGATGAGGAGGAGTTTACTGGGCCTCACTCGGAAAGAAGAGCGGCTTGGTCACTGCTGGTAGGACGTCCAATTCGAAGCATGTTGGAGCCGGCAAGTGATCTTGTGGCGGATGTAATTAAGGACCGACACTCTTGCGCAGTTGGCGCGGCGTTGGTGGTGCACTTCTCTTATGGGTCCCAGGCTCGGATCTAGTTTGCGAGGGCCAAAGGCGGGAGGTCCCCAGGCAGTTGAGTTTTGCAGCGTGCAGCTTTGCAGAGAAGTTGGCTCGGATAATCGCGCTTTGATCTGATTTGAGTCTCTCTGCTTCACTCTGTGTTGCAGGAGGAAGGTTTGATGGCCTACACGAACTTGTCAGCTGCCTAGTTCGCGCCATCGCTGCCCTAGCTAGGCAGCCAGGCCTCCGTCAAAATCGACCGCCTTGTTCTTTAGCCTGCACTAGAACGTGCAGTGATCGGAATTCTGCTGACCGAGCCTCAGGCTGAAACGCTACGACAAGTTGTCACGGTGCATTTGGAAGGCTCGCGCCCGGGGGGCTAAACTCGAATCGCCGAAGGTTAGGGTGCTTGGTCGGGACCGCCTCGGGCTGCTGTGATCCCTGCCAAGGCTTCCAAGCCAGATGCACCGGATGCGTCGCGTTTCAAAGTCGAGAAAAGTGAAGCAAGCGCGGCTCCAGGGGTGTCGGTTGTGTAGGACGTGGACAGTCGCCAGCTCCTCGGCCCTTGCACTGCCTTGCATGGGGTTCGCAGCCCGCTCAGTTCTCGGGCCGGGACAGTTGCTGACCCATGCATTCTACTACTTAGTAACTTACTAGTATCTAGTACCTAAAGGCTCATATATGATAAATGCAATGTGCGAGGAATTCACTGGCAGACCTTGCCGCAGCTTCGGGTTGCAGCTGGCCGAAGCTTGTTTTCTCATGAAACCATGGCTGCGCAATGAATACCGGGGACGCTGGCTGGTGCTCGCGGTCAGTGCAATCGTCCCTTGATTGCACACGGGTATCAATCGTTGATCTGCCTTGCCAATGCATTGGATTTGCAAGGGATGGGATCCTTTCACAGTGGCTTTGCATGGGGCGCATAGATTTTTATGCATGGGCAGGTTCAGGCCAGTTTAGGCCGATCGTGGCACGAATCAATGTCCAACAATCCGGGACACGTCCACACTTAGGTACTCCTATGGTTCCGAGGCCAGGCTTGCCCGCGCTTTCGCTCGACTGACAAAAGCATTGCGAGAGATGTGCAGGACGGCTTTCCCGATCCGAACATGACAGCTGGGACACGTACGAGCAGGTAACCGGCGATTGGCTCCACCCATTCCGAGCCAGAAGAGGGACACATGCTTGCAAGTCGAGCCCGCGAGCCCTGAGTCAGTATGATTCAACTTGGCCAGATGTATGGCTTGGTTGCATCATGTTTGTACACTAGCAAACCTATCGTGTTGTCAAAACAGGCCAACGGTGTTTATTGGATTTCGAAAATGTGCATGAACTGCGCATGGCTTCTCATCCATACATAGCAAGGCCGCGCATCACACAGCCAAGGACAGCGCTTGTTCAGTCGGTTGTTCGCGTCCGCGCCTTCGACGCCTTTCGGCCCTGGTCCCGCTCGCATGGCTCGGGCTTCCTTTGGGACCACAACGGCCACATTGCCTCTTGCCAGCTTTATTCGGGCTTGGTTTTCAGGAAGCATATATCCAAGACAGGGAGCAGCCGAAACAACTTATAACTTATGAAGCTTCGGTCCCAGGTCACCAACTTTCACGTTGTCCAGCATGCCTCATTTGTCTCCGTGCACTTCGCCGATGGTCTGCAGTGCAGAGCCAAGGTGAAGGCAAGCTTGTTCTTCAGACTCTGCTACTAGTAGCTATATACGGGAGCAGCCTTGAGCAACCGGTGAGAATCCCGGGTGCCTGATGACCGAACAGCAGGACTCGTGTGTCAGTTCAGCGCAGAGTCGTAGACGGATCGTGGAACTTTTGCAAAGAGCCTCAAGTTTCGAATGAGCCCCTGCATCTGTCGGAAGGCGAGATGTGAACCTTGCGACTTGGCTGTGCTCCAGGTCCTGCTCGACAGCGGCTCGGCATGACATGTCTTGACGAGTTGTTTTCGCAGAGCTTTTCCATGAACGAAAACTTGACCGAGGCTGCTCCGGCTCGGATCTGCAACTTCCACCGCCGTGAGGGCCTCTGACGAACCACTTGAAGCACTTTTGCCATTAGATGCCTCCTTTGACTTCTGGGCAGGTTGAGGCTTGCGCGACACGGCCCGGATCTGGGGGCCAAAGTGGCGGCAGTGGGTCACCCGGAGCACTGGGCCTGGCTGCTCGGCTCACTCTGATTCTTCGTTGATGGCTTTTGCTGCTTGTCGGGTCACAACAGCAACGCCCAGGCTTCTGGGCGTGGGCCATGTCACTGGAATCGGTCGTCGCAGCTCCCGTGCTGTGCAGCGCTTCCGGGCCTCTTGGCCTATCTTGGCCTAAACCCCTCACCAAATGCCTGCCTTGCGCGAATGTGTGAGTCGAAACCCCTCACCAAAAAAGTGACTACGGGAAGCCCGAAATCAGGTCTGGGAAGTTGAGCTTTTCGTAGACAAGGGAAGCACGGGGAGCTATGCAACTAACTCCATCTAACAGTCTGCCTGCTGCGGGCTGTAGAGTCCGCTTCCCGGCCAGCCCGTCAATTCGCTACTTCTCCCCCGCCCAAATTCAAAATAGCCGGCGACCATTTGCGAACAATGCGTGTTTCTCACGCAGCCACATGGCTCGAATGCATACCACGTTTTACCGAGATGTGCAGCGGACGTGGTGAGGTAGATGAAGAATCGGACGGGAAGCATGTGCGAGGGTACTGCCGAGGCTTTCTTGAGCGAGCTCGAAGCCATTGTTTTTGGTGGGGATGAGGGTCGCCGGGCGAGTGAATGTTGGCAACATTTGCATGCGGCGAAACCTTCGCGCAAGCTTGTGGGAAGGTTATTGCCTCTCGCAGGTGCAACTCTATTCACTTGTGTCCCAGTTTCTGAAGGTGCACGTGCTGGTGCAAATCTTAGCGATGGCAGCGCCATTCGTGGGTCTGGCGACCGACGGGGGCTCGTTGTCCCAGCTCTCAGATCAAGCTTGCTCATCGAGTCCCGCCAGCAGGCGGCAGATGCTGCAGTCCTCGCGGCTGTGCCTTGGGCTTCTGTCGAAAGCAAGAAGATTGCGAAGAACTGTCTGGAGACCTGGCTGGCCGAATGTGGGAATGAGCCCTCAAACCCAAAGCAGAAAGCTCGAACTGGAGGCGTGGCGACTGCAAGTTTGCATGAGCTGCTGCCCCAAGCTCTCGCCGCAATAAGGGCGCAACTTCCTGCGTTCAACCCAAGCTCGGGCGGGAGCACGAGCCTGTCGGTAAGTCTGTCTGTTGCAATCGTGCGTGGTCTCCATTGGTTGATGCAGCAGAGCGACTACCTGGTTCTCAAAGACCGACGCATGGATCAGCACTCATCGACACGCGTATCACGCATATTCCTTAGTAAGGCTTCACTATACGGCTCTGTAAGGTGGTTCCTGAAGCAGTCCTGCTGCCGTGCCGCTGTCCCCCCGAGGACTGGGCCTGGCTTTGCCTTTGATTCTCCAAGTCCTGGACCAGACTTCAGATCAAGTGGTCCGGCTCATCGCCTGGGATGCCCTGCATTTGATGCTGGATCGTGCCCTGGCAATCGAGGTGCAGAACTTTCGACCACCTTTGCAGCATGTCTTGGAGACTTGTTCTCCACTCTTCCTGGATGAGGAGATCGCATGCCTCGCCGTTGCACCTTTCTGTGCTTCGAGCGTGCTTTTCCTGCTCAAAGCTTTCAGCCGTGATTGTAAGTTAGATCGCAGCAAGAGCTTGGACTCCTTGCTTCGCTACGGGAGCCTCCACTGCAAGCCCAACTCGCGTGCGTTCGCGCTCTTCTTGGAATTTGGACTTTTGCCGCTCCTCGCCCGGGAAGCTTGGCTGGTTGCACCGCACTTGCGCGAAATAGCAGAGCTCCTGCTCCAGAGCTGCGAGGGAGGCAACGCCTTGGAGGTGTTGCTGGCCTGGCATGCCTTGCTGCTTCTGTTTGGAGGAGAGCTCCAAGCCCGTGTCAAGAGGCCCAGTCGACCGACACAAAACGTAAATGTTCGCATTGTGCAGCCGTCAGTTCAGTCCTGCAGGTATTTTCAGGACATCCTTCTGCGCATGGCCTTTACCTACCTGACCTTCTTTGCATCCGATCCGCCTGAGGGTCTTCAGCAAGAGCCTGCGACAGGACCGGCAGTTGATCCTAAGTGCAACCTGCTCCTGTCAGCAGTTGCAGTTCATGCATGTCTATTCCAAGAATTCATGCACGGAAGCTCGGCACAGAAGTAATGGCAGACGATGCTTCTACCTCTTGGTGTTATGTGGCATAGATCTTGGCAGGAGGCTAGAGGAAAGCTCAGAATTAGATGTTTCCTCCAGCTCCAGAGGCTGGAACTTCCAACTTGGCTCGGCCTTGGATTGTGGCGGGTTCTTGTGCCGGTTACAATTCTGGGTGTTGTATCGCCACCGCCAGCCGAATCGTTGCCATATGCTTTAGTATCGCATCCTGCGATTTGGGGCAGTTCACGCCGTCATATCTCCAAGTAGGGCTGGTGGTCGCTTCAGGATCACATCCTTCGGCCGAATCCGATGTGAAAGCATTGAAGAACTGTCTATAACAGTCTGTTGCATCCACCTTTCATGTGGTCCGAGCCTGCATTCATTCGGGTGGCCCGAGTTTGGATAGCTGGCATGGCAACTATGCGCGAAGGGCAGAGAGCATGCATCCTACTGTTTTTAGGGGCCTTCGCTTTGAGCACCTGAACGTACCTCTGGGAAGTTCTGCGCAGGATCTGGGAAGTTCCTGTCGCCTGTGACTGCTGCGATGACGGCAGCGGAGTGGACAGAGGCCTTTGGCCAGTGCGCAGGGCAAGCTTCTTCTTGCTGCATCGCATGTTTCCTCAGTATACTTAGAAGTCAGCAGCTGCAAATTCGAAGCATGATCTGGGAGGTTGTAAAAGAAACATCAATGAACTTACTCGACACTTCGAAGCGTCAGGTGTCTTGCAGGAAGGACGAGTTGGATGTTGTACTTCGCGATGTTGCACGAGTGTTGGCAGAGGCGAGCTCTCCAGTCAGCCAGTGTTGGGACTTGGGTTGCTTGGGGCAAATGGGAGCCTTGCTTGCTGCAGGCCGATGAGCCGGGAGGCGCTCTTCTGACAAGGCCAAGCAGCCCATCCTTCAGATGTCACTGCAAATGTTTGCGTGGGAGGGAAGTGGGACGTTCGTTCAACTTCGCTGGGCTTGACATAGTAGCAGCCCTGAAGAAACCACACCAGCAAATGCAACTGCATGAATCGGACGGAAGACCGACTCAGACAGACCTGCCTGCGAGCACTTTCCACTGAGGGCTTTTCTGAAAGGTGACGTTGAGTTTTTGGTACCTCGTACCCGGCAGAAACAGGCACATGTTTGAAAGACTGCTCGAGTTCCCCCTGGCAACACTTGTCGAGAATAGTGTTCACAAAGATCTTGCACAAAACAAGTATGTGGCCCTCCCCTCTCCCTTCTAAAACAAAGCGAGGGGACAACATGTGCGCAGACATGGACAACAGCAAGAGAATCCCACAAGAAAGGAGCTTGACGGAGCTGACAGCATCGACGTCTCTGCCTGTGCCATCGGGTGGGGCTGAAGGTCTGGCTCATCGACTCAAGGACGACCTGTCACCTTAATCACGGCTAAAGTGAAGCCCGATTTCAGTGACTGTCGGAAGGACTTCGTCCTCTTTGTCAAGGATGCTGTGGGGTTAGGTGAGCAGGAGATGCGGGAGAGAGGAGCAGAGGCGAAAACGGGAGCTGCGCCGCGCTTGCTTGACATTGGCCTCTAGGCCCAAGGCATCCGTATCACTTCATGCTGGACTGCTTTGGAACTGGAGGTTGAGGCCAAGACACGAGATGCTGAGGCGCTCCAGGACTTCCAGGAGCGGTGCTCAGTCGATGGCATCGTGTTTGCCTCGGTCGCAGCTGGTCATGGCAGCAGCGGTGGCCCGCTGCTGGATTCCCATGGAGCCACCCTGCCTGCAACCGTGTTTTGGGCACCTGTACGTAAGTTTCATATCTGCCACCAGGCTTGTCTTTTATATGATGCTTGACGTGGCCGTCAGAGATTGTCATAGCAGACTTCGAAGCGGCAGGGCAGGCTAGTTTGCAACGCTACCTTGCAGGTCCGCCAGTACATTTTGACCGTGACGAAGCCCGAGCCTCCAAATGTGCAGTCACAGTGAGCTGCCGCAGAGCACATTAAGGATGTCACTGGCGTGATTACCTGGCAATTTTCGGGCTCACAACCTGTGGTGATTGCAGCCATCAGCACGTCTGTTGTACGACAGGCGGCATGGCGGCATCGAACGTGTAGTTCCTGATTCTCTTTGCATCCAGCCTTGCTTTGCATCCTGGCAAGGTGGTACCGCAGCTCATCTCTGAGGGCAGCTGCAGCCTCCCTCATGCAGGTGCACATGGACCTGACGGAAGACAAAAGCGGCGAGGGGGATGCTTTCCACGGTTCAGTTGTCGATCCCGGCTTGGGTAGGTATTTTGTTTGAGGTTGCCCTCGTCAGTGCGGGGCGGAACATGTCTTGACCTGCTTCCTTGCTCACCGCCTCTCCCTCCCTCTCAATCTCCGTCGTGTCATGTTCTCTCCGTCCCAGTTTGTTGCTACGTCTGTGTTTTCGACCGGTGCTCTCGTGTCGAACCTGTAGAATTCGGCAGCTGCGGCTGAAACATGCTGTCTGAGGGGTCTTGTGGGAGCCGGGGAAGCCAGGCATGGTGCAGGGGTTGCAGTCATCAGCGCTTGAGCGGCCAGGCATCGAAGGCCGTATGGGTCCTGCGCGACTCACGGCTCCCAGCTGGAGAAGCAACGCCTATCTGGGGGTCAAAGCAGACGGAGTCAGGTGCATTGCTTGGCCATGATGCAGACGGTGTTGAGAAAAGCAACCTTGAGATTTGTGTCATATGTGTCAGTAGAACTTGAAGCCGAGCATATCCTCTCCAGGCTTTGGGGCTTGCCCTCCCGCGAAGCGCGAGATGCTGGCCTTCGGTGGTCGCTTGTACTCTCAGGTTTTTGTGCATGTTCAGTGCATGGTTGTATCAGTGGCAGGACACAGTTAAATGTCGGTGTGGGCTGCTCTCAGACGGCAATGTGCGGTTACGGGTGACCTGAGGTTGGATGAGATCGTAGCTGTTGGCAGAGCAGACGAGCCGGTACATTCCGTTGCTGATGTTCTTCATGCCATACAGGCCTCGAGCTTATGGAGGGCGACATATCATCACCAAAGAGCTCAGTCAGCTTTAACCATACTTCTGTAAGACTTTGGCCAGGCGCAGCCTGACTCACCCATGCCCGTCCGTTTACGACGCTTTGGTAGCGAACACACCGCAGAGCTTGCGCGCCTCTGAGCTTTTTCTCCTCCGACACGGAAGGTGCATGGGAGGCAATCAGCTGTCATATATTTTCTCAGGTTCGTGATGTGCCGCGAAAAAGATCGCCACTGCTCATCCGTCGGATGGCGAGTGTCGGTGCGCGTGGGTTGATCGTGCTGAGGCCCTCTGTAGTCCTGCGGTCGACATAGCAGTTACGCAGGCAAGGACACGCCAGGCCAAAGGCGAGGGTGAAGAGACAGGCTTCATATGGCTTCATCACGCAATAAGGTCAGCCTATGTTTCTTACCCTCAAGAGGAGAGATCTGCCGGGATAAACTCATCCTGAAGTCTCAACCAACGAGAAGGCTGAAACCCGCAAATCGTCGGAAGTCCGAGCTGTAAGTCGAAGTCTGCCAGAAATGTCAGACATCCATTGGTTTTTCAACGTGTCACAGTGTCTCACTGCGTGTGATCAGCCTGTTCTCCAGAGTCGAAACTCGGAAACGCACCAGAGTTGAAGTCAGGGTGCTGCGCAATTATCGACGTCTACTATTGGCATTGCAGAAAGCTGCTGGGCGAACTTGAAGGAGCTGTGAGGACCAGACTCAAAGTCGGCAGTCTAAGGATGCTGGCAGCTTCCAGGCGTCGCTGCAGACCTTCCGCGAGTGACCGGGCACAAGTGACAAGAAGGCGTCACAGCCGTAAGTTCAGCTGCACGCAGAAGTGTTGAACCTAGGACAGGCGGCTTCAACGAGAGTGCGGTGCCCGAGGCGGCGTCACAGCTGATTTTCGCTCTGGTACAATGGGCGTTGGCCTCCGCTGCCTGGTGGAAGTCGGATGGGCTTGGAGTGGCCACAGGCAGTGGGACAACATAGACATCACTAGTGACATCACTACTGTAGCGAACCAAGCCAAAAGTCGCGGTGGGCTTGCACAGGGCAGCATCACAGGAGTGCTCTTCAGACGTTGGCTCCTTTCTGTAGAGACATTTCTATCCTTCAACCATTTGACATCGTGCGTATGCTCAGGACCCTCTTCGCAATGTGTGCCTGCCAGCTCGCATAAATTCGAAGTGCGCCGTCACTGGAGATATGAAGAAGAAGATTTGGAAGCCAACCTCATCTTTCCGGATCTGCCAGGCAAAATGCAACAGTGAAGCTGCGGAGACCCCGTCTTGCTGCGTGCACTCAGCAAAGACCGGACAGTGCCAAATGATCTTCGGCGGCAATGCCACCCTACCTGCCGAGCCGCAGGAGCTTTGAAGACAGCATAAACACGTGTGCACGGACACTTTGAACATCTTGTCGCTGTTCGGGGGATTAGCAGGATCGAAGCCGTGCTGCGCTGTGCCGCCCTTTCCCGGTGGCACGGGTGGCTGCGGAACTCGGGAAGCTCGTCAATTTTGTATCCCGCGTCCTGTTGGATGAGTGAGGGCTGTGCTGGACGACGTTCGTGCTTGTGATCGTAGTCTTGCACAGCATGGACTTCGGAAAGAGATCGGCATCAACCAGCTTGCGTGCAACCTACAGCCCTGGACATGATGGCAAGGGCTGCTGAATGGTTACGGGGAATGGCGAGGTGGATCGAGACATGCAGACAAGTGGCCATGAGCTGCAAGGAAGCGTTCTGAGTTCGGGGCGCCCTGCCTTCAACTGCAACTTGCAATCCAATTGACTCTCGCTGACCAGCTGCTGCGACTTGCTGCAGGGCTGCAAGCCGACTGCATGACTCGCCTGGCCACCTGCTGTCACATGCTGATAAATGCTTTGCATTCTTGCTGCTTGTGGTGCAACCCGCTGATCGTTTACCAGGACACCGCTTGCAGCATCTTGCAACCAATGCATGGCGATAGCACTGTCGGCCCCAGACAAGCTTATTCACACTGCAGATAGTATTGACGCCTGTACTGCATGTCCAGTGAACCCGACTTACTATCTCCCTTTCCGTGCTTCCCTTGTGCCGCAAGCTGCGAGAACCGGCGCAGCCGCTTGCAGCAGCTAGTGCCATGGGAATCTTGGCATCACCTGCTTCGGTCTTCGCCGCTTAAGCTTCACAAAACGCATATGCTGCAGTCGAGTCAGGAAGTGGAAGACTTCCGGTAGCGATGTCAGGGTCTTGTTAAGGGATAAGGCGTTTCTGCGGTTTAGGAATGTTTGCGCTTCCAGTTCCGGCTCCTTGCAGACCTCAGGAAACACAGCACAGTGCCGGTGCCACGAACAAGACGAGGAGCACGATGTTGATGGTGACATCCTGGGGGAGGCCACTGCGCCTCCGCTGCACTATGAAGACAACATAAAGAAACAGCGCCTAAATCTTGGGCAACGAGTGCAACGGCTGCCTCTGCTCCTCCTTCCGCTCCTCGTCCACATGTTGCTACGACCACGCCGGTGACAGCCGATACGAAAGAGTGGGTGCAGGCAACCTCTCTCTCCCTCTCTCTCTCTCTCTCTCCTCTCTCGTTCTCGCATGTTCTCGCTCTCTGTGCCTTTAGATATGCAACTTGATACGTACACATCCTGAACAGTTCCTCCTGATTATTTAGGCTTTCGTTCTTCATGCGAAGCACATCTGATGTAAGTACGTTTTACTTGCCTTTGCATGTGCACACATACGCACAGACATAGACAGACAGATAGACAGACAGAGAGAGAGACAGACAGACAGGCAGGCAGGCAGACAGACAGACAGACAGACAGACAGACAGACACAGACAGACAGACACAGACAGACAGACACAGACAGACAGAGACAGACAGACAGAGACAGTAGCCATTTTGGCTCAAG
>CAJNJA010075253.1:6157-21644 GCA_905231915.1 Symbiodinium necroappetens
CTAAACCCCTACTAAACCCCCAAACCCTAAACCCCTATATACACCACCGAAACTCTGGAAAATGCCAAAGGCCGAAGCTCCATAGCTGCCCGGATCTGAACTTTCCCCACACATCGGTGTCACCTATATTTAGGGTTTAGGGTTCTTGGGTTTAGGGTTCTTGGGTTTTGGGTTTAGGGTTGAGGGTTTAGGGTTTAGGGTTGAGGGTTTAGGGTTTTGTGATATCCATTGTATTTTCCCGTTTGGTGGTTACCTTGTCGGATCCTATTACATATATAACTTCCTTAAGCTACCATAACCTACTTTTTTGTAGGTTCTCATTATAAACCCGAATATGGAACTTATAGGGACCCTACAAAACAGTAGGTTTTGGTAGGTTAAGGTTGCTGAACCAAAAGGAGCCATGGAGACTGTAGGTGCAATCATGATCCTCGTACTTGGGGTCTACGGTGGGGGCTTCAGTTTAGGGCCTCGGGCTTGCTATTCAAGGTCCATGAAGGGACCCGGTTAAGATTCGAAAGCACCTCGTCTATTGCTACGCGCGCCCCCCAAACTCCCCATCAGCTTCAATAGCAACAGCTTTTCGATTCACCCTGGACAACAATCTATGACAGTGCAAAAACCCATTGGCCCATAGGGCCCTCTAAGACATTATCGAAAGCTCGAGGAATTCCCTCGCAGATAGTACGAACAGACTCACAATGTCGAAAACTAGTCGGCATAACGACAATACTGTGTTACTGTTGATGATATAAATCCTGCATTACCTTAAGGACCCTAAACTATGGGAGTTATGGTATATTCCTTTCTTTGGGTAATGCAGGATTTATATCATCAACCGTGGTAGCGAAAAGGGGACCCTAGGGGCTGAGTACCCTAGCCCAAAAAAAGGTTTAGGGTTCAGAGTATAGGGGTTGAGGGTTTAGAGTAGGGTTTAGGGTTTAGGGTTTAGGGTTTAGGGGGGTTAACCTTTCAATTATGGCAGGATTATGGAAGCCCCAAAAAGGTTAAAGGTTACCGACTCAGCTACTAAGATAGGTTATCGGTATCCCTCCCTCCTATAAACCCTAAAAACCCCCTAAAAACCCAAAAAAACTCCTAAAAACCCCTAAAAACCCTAAAAACCCTAAAAAAACCCTAAAAACCCTATTAACAAGAGCCACCAGGTCGCCTTGCGGTAGGCAGCTTTGACCTCCGCGCTGGAGGCATCCGCCGGGATACCCAGGGCTCGATAGTGGTTCCTCCTTGTTTAAGGTTTAGGGTTTAGGGTTTAAAGGGTCCTTTTTCTTTTTTGCTTCGGGGCCCTTTTTCCCTGAACCCTAAACCCTAAACCCCTAACCCCCAGGCGCTGTCTAAGTGAGGCTCTCTGTTTCAGGCTGGGCCCCCGCGAGGTTGATTCTTCTCACATTTGTGGTTTAAGGTTCCGGGCTCTCCCTAAACCCTAAACCCTAAGCCCTAATACTAAGCCCTAAACCCTAAGCCCTAATACTAAGCCCTAAACCCTAAACCCTAAGCCCTAATACTTAGCCCTAAACCCTAAACCCTAAGCCCTAAAGGGGTTTAGGGTTTAGCGTGGGACCATTGGGTTTGCGGTTTAGGGCGTAGGTTTTGTAGTGAGCTTTGCAAGGCTTCAGTTCTACTTGGCCCATCTGCAGAGACACGCGATCACAAGATTGCTCTACCCAGAGGCTCCTTAGTAGGTCCTCTTCGGAATTACCTTGTAGGATTGTAGATATAAACCACAAAGAGGAACTACTTAGGAGCCTATGGGTATAGCCTGAGTCTGCAAGTTTCAGGCTTCAGGTTCCGAGGTCTCATACAGGGGTCCATCAGGTGTATAGGGCCAGAGTCACTAAAAGAAGCTTCACACCCAACAACGGGTTTTGGGATTAGGTTTTAGAGTCCTAAACCCTAAACCCTAAGCCCTAAACCCTAAACCCCTTTAGGGTTTAGGAGTTTAGGGCTTTAGGGTTTAGACTCGAAATCTAGGCTGGGAGCATTGCAGTTGAGGCACTGTTGTACAGGGTTTAGAGTTTAGGGTTTAGGGTTTAGGGTACACTCCCAACAGTCATCCCTCTTCGACTCTTCAACACTTCCTCGTCCATGCCCCCTTGAGGGCCCCGCCTAGGGGATAAGTTCTTGGTAATGGGTCTTGTATATTTACCGACTAAGGCTTGACGGTTTTATAAGGCTTGGTTGTTCAGGGTTGAGGAACCTGACTTAAACTATCAAAGTTTTATCAAAGTAGGTTCACGTAGTAAATGGTGCGCCTTCTGTGTTGTGCTATTCTTAAGAGGAGCCCAGAGAAATCCAAAACACCAAACCCGTGTCCTTGCGGGCTGGACGGCCCAATGGCGTGCCATGCGGAACCAACGGGCGAAATCCTCTCAGGGAATGGACTCTTCCCACCCCCGGTAAACCCTGACCCACTTATACGAACCTTTATCACACGACCAGGGTTATGGTCTTACAGGGAAAATGAAAGGGAACCATTGCCAATGAATGGAAGCCCAAAGCAGAAGGCGTATCGGACGCAGTGATGAACCCCACAGTTTATAGGGCCCTAACCAAACCCTAGATGCCTGCACCCTAAACCCGTATAAACCCTCAACCACCTGGGTTCCTGTTAAAGGATATGCAATCAGTAGTTTAACTTACCACAATAAGGAAACCATATTATTTACTATAGATCCCCATTATGGTAACTTAAATAAATCCCCCAACAAGAACCCAGCACTCTAAGCCTCTGAACCAAAAAACCCTAAACCCTAAACCTATAGACCCCTGGCCCCTAAACCATAGACCCTAAACCCTAAACCCCTAGCTAAAAAAAATTCTAGGCTTCCAAAGCATCGTCGTCGTCCTCTCCAAGGGGCTCACCGCTGCTCTCGGCGAGGAGGCGGACTTCTTTCAGGTCGTCAAGCGCTTGTTGGTCCTTGCTTAAGGTTATCGGGTTTAGGGTTTAGGGTTTAGGATTTAGGGTTTAGGGTCGGTCCTTGCGTGGTTGACACGCCATGCTCGCAAGGCAGGGGACAGGGGGGGATCAAGAGAGGGGCCTTCACTTTAAGTAGGTACTATACGCAACCCCAAGCCCCCCAAACCCCAAGCCCCCGAAACCCTAAGCCCCCCAAGCCCTAAGCCCCTAAACCTTAAACCCCTCAGCCCTAGACACTGAAACCCAAAGCCCCCAAAGCCCCTAAACCCCTAAACCCCTAAGCTTGAACTTCAAGAGGTTCCGTAAAACTAAACCCTGTACCCACTAAACCCCTAAACCATAAATCCTCAAGCCCTAAGCCCTTACAAGCCATAAACCCCCAAAGCCCCGTGGCACTTGGCTTCAAGTGACCCGTAAACCCCTATATCCCCTGAGCCCTAAACCCCCTAGACCACACCTAGACCCCTAAATGTAGCTCCTTTATTTGGATGACCTGTTTTAGGCTTAGGATCCTATAATAAGAGAAACTGAGGTAACCCAAAAAAGGTATTACATTTAAGGGTCTAGGTAAACCCCTAAAGCCCGATAGTTCTGCTCCCCTGAACTGAGGCCTTGGCTTGCCTTGACCTGCGGGTTTCGAGTTTGTGGGACAAGTCTTTTTTGGTTCAGGGTTTAGGCTTTAAAGTTTAGGGCTTAGGTTTCAGGGTTTAGCGTTTAGGGCTTAGGGTTTAGGGTTTAGGGTCTAGGGCTTAGGTTTCAATCTTTAGCGTTTAGGGCTTAGGGTTCAGGGTTTGGGTATAGGGGTGCAGGGTTTGGGGGACCCACCCCGAGCCCGAAATCCTCAACGCACGAAGTTCTGAACTACCCAACGAATAGCGCATCCAGAAAGCCTGAATGCCAAAAGTTTAGGGCTTTAGGGGTTTAGGGCTTCGGGTTTAGGGTTTAGGCGTTTAGGGTTTAGGGTTTAGGGGTTTAGGGATTAGGGGTTTAGGGGTTAGGGGTTTAGGGGTTTAGGGTAACTCTAGACCCTAAACCTACAGTAGTATAACAACACAGTAGACCGTTTGAAGTGCTCCTGGCCGCCGGACTCCAAACGTGCCTCGGCATCGGGAAAAAAGGCACAACTAATTGGGGTTCTATTTGTATCTTGTAAGGGCCTGAATAATTAGAATAGGGTTTTGGTGTGCATTACACTATATATAATCAGGGACCGCCAAAATAGTGTTGGTAATTATTTCGGACCCTATATTACTTAGAGCCCCGGGGTGAATACAGGGGCCTTAAAAATAATTCCCTCTACTATTTTGGGTGTTCCTTCTTAGAATTATAATTATAATCCTATAAGACCCCCCCCCCCTTAAACCTAAACCCAACACCCTGAACCCCTAAACCCCTAAACCGACCCTCGTTTGGGTTTTATGGGAGCTCTAAGGTGGTACCAGATTTCGAGTCCCTTGGGATCCAGGGCCTTGCTGTGGACGGGCATAGAGTTGGCTTCCGCATAAGGAACATGGGTTTCGGGCTTCGGGTTGAGGTTTAGAGGGCTTCGGGCTTAGAGGGTTTAGAGGGTTTAGGGCTTATAGGGTTTAGAGGGTTTATAACGCTCAAAGGGCTTATAGGGTTTATAGGGTTTAGGGGATCATGTTGTGCAGGGTGGTTAGGTTTGCTGGTAGTGACGGTAGCTCCTCTGGTGATACCGGACGTGATACCTGCACACGCCAGGACGGCAACTCCCAGACTTAGAATTGCCCTCTTCCTATCATGTGGGTCCGAAGCCCTAAACCCTAAACCCTATAAACCTTATAAGCCCTATAAATCCTATAAACCCTATAAACCCTAAACCCAAAGTACTTAGGATGCTTGTCGAAGAGGACCCGGAAGTTTCAGGGCAAGTTTGGGATCAGCCTGTTGCCTACCGGGTTTAGGGTTTAGGGTTTAGGGTTTAGGGAGCTTCTGACAACAGGGGACCCCTCTCACTGCAGACTCTCAGAACAAGAGCTTGAAGATCAAGCCTCCTGAATCTAGTGTCGCACATGTACCCAGGGAGCCCAATACCCCTTAAATAAGGAGTATACCTTAGATTATAGGGACCTTACCTTACTAGTACCATTTAAGGCATATTCCTGAATTAATGGGGTATTGGGCTCTCTGGGTAAGTAGCAACCGTAAGTCAAGTCTGAGCTGCCAACTGCCCCGAACCCTAAAACCCTAAACCCTAAACCCCCTGAACCCTAAACCCTAAACTCCCTGAACCCTAACTCCTGATGCCACAACCCCTATAGATTGATGCTGGCTGGGGCGCCACGGCCAGGCGCAGCCGTGCTTCAGCAGTTGGCGTCAGGGCCGCCAGTAATGCAGCAGCATCCAAGGCCTCGGAACGGTATTAGTTCTTTGCTTTATCCCAAAGGCTCCATGTACCTTCATAGTAGATACTTAGGCCTTAAAGTACCTGTATAGGGACCCCTTTAGGGCCTAAGTAGCTACTATGAAGGTACATGGAGCCTTTGGGTATAATGGCTTAAGGCCCCAACAGGGTTTAGGGTTTAGGGGTGTAAGGCCCCAATAGGCGCCCTGCGCAAGCTATTTGCTCCAAGGGTCCCCAAATAGGGGACACTATAATGTTCGGAAACAGATTCAGATCAGTAGGATGCTGCTCGGCTTGATATCAGGCTTCGTGAAGAAGTTTATGGTGTACGCGATTTGGGTTTAGGCCTTTGAGCCTATTTGCGGGCTTCTTGCTCTCTGAGAATCCGGAAATTGTGTGAGGTTAAGGTCCTGGACACTTTAGGTTTTAGGGTAGGGTGCTCCCCCAAGATGCAAATCCAAAACCCAGCGAGCCGTGAAAGTCCAGCATCCCCCAACACCCGTAAGCCCCGCGAGCCCCAAATCCGAAAACCCTAAACCCCAACCCTACCTGAACCCAACCCCTACACCCTGAACCCTAGACCCCTAAACCCTACACCCTAAACCCTAAACCCTGAACCCCTACCTGAACCCCGCAAAAAGTAGGTAAAATCATGGTCCCAGGGCCATAGGAGGCGATTGTCCTACTATAGGGGCCTGAAGTATTAGAATATGTGGGGCTTCGGGGGTATACTACCCTAAACCCTAAACCCTTCTACTATAACTCTATAATAAGGAACACCCCTACTTACTTAGGCCCCTGTTTTTACATACTGTCGGGGATATAAATTCTGCGATGGGAATTATGGCATATTCCTTATTTTTGGGTAATGCAGGATTTATATCATCAACGTTCAGAAACCGTCGGCCCTAAGCAACGAAAACCTAAGCCCGAAAACCCTGAACCCCCCAAAGCTCCCAAAGCCACTAGGCCCACTGAAGCCCTAAACCCTAAACCCCCTAAACCCACTAAACCACCAAACCCCCCAAACCCACTAAACCCTAAACCCACTAAACCCCTAAGCCCCTACCTATCACCATAAACCCCTAAAACCCCCGTGGGCTTTGACTTCAAGAGGCACTGTGACCCTAAACCCCAAAACCCGTAAAGGCCCTAAAACCCTAATCTTGGCTTCTGAACCCCTGCCAAAAGTTAAACTGTTGGCATCCTTATTATAGTTCATATAGAAACCCAAAATTTAAAGTCCTAAGAGCCAACCAGAAAACGCCAAGTAATCCTTATTGTGATTTCTTTATATATAAGTCCTTTAAAAGGTAGGTTATTTGGGGTTAGGGTAACTGCCCTAAACCCTTAAACGCCTAAACCCCTAGAGGCCCTAAAAACCCTAAACCCTATAAACCCTATAAACCCTATAAACCCATAAACCCTATTAGCCCTATAAACCCTATAAGCCCTAAACCCCTAATCGCTAAACCCTAAATCCCTAAAGGCCCGAAACCCCCATAAAGGCTCTAAACCCCTACTCCCTAAACCTAAACCACTAAACTCCTAAATCCCAAATGAAAACCCCCTAAACTCCTAAACCCTAACCCCTAAACCCCTAAACTCCTAAACCCCAATAAAACTCTAAACCCCAATAAAGGCCCTAAACCCCTACTCCCCGCCTCGTCAAAGTCGCCTGCGCTCCGCGCAGCGTCGCGGCGGAGGCGCAGCTCCTCGGTCTGATGGCTCAGAGGCCGCTCCTGCAAAGACCAGACCGAAAGAACTTCCACTCTCCTTAAAGTCATCTATAAGGGTTTCTATAAGGGTACAATACTGGGGGTACTATTACTATAAGGGTACTGTAGTTCTCTAAATGATGGTCATATAGTACAGCACGCTTATAGAAAGAAGCCTAACCCTAAACCCTAAACCCTAAACCCTAAACCCAAACCCTAAACCCTAAAAAGTGCCGACTCTGGAAGTGGAGGCAATTGCTGTCTCTCTCTCCCTCTCTCTCTCTTTCTCTCTCTCTCTCTCTTTCTCTCTCTCTCTCTCTCTCTCTCTCTCTTTCTCTATTTCTTTAGGGTTGAGAGTTTTGGGTTTAGGGCATCAAGGGCAATGCACCCCCAACCCTAAAACCCTTACAGAGCCCTTGCAGTAGCCCGAAATATAGTAAGCGTTAGAAACCCTTGTAGTTGGAGGACTACGGCTATGGTATACATTAGGCTTCTAGAGAATAGGTCTTGATTGCTTCATCCTTGAAGTGGGCTGCTGCCTCGAGCTCTTTCATCAAGACTTGCAGCACAAGGGTCAACAATTGATCTAGAGGTATCTTCGAGTTCATAGTCTGGTGTTTGGGGGTTTTGGGGTTCCGGCGTTAGTATGCTTAGCATAGCGGGCCTAACCTGCTTTTCAGCAAGCCAATGACTGCCTTCTATCGGTACGGAAACCTAAACCCTAAACCCTAAACCACCCTAAACCCCTAAACCCAAAACCCAAAACCCAAAACCCTAAACCCTAAGCCCTAAACCACCCTAAACCCAAAAATTCCTAAACCGGTAGCCTCAATCCGCTGCAGCTTGCGATTCTCTAGGCCTACCTTAAGCCTTAAGCTACCATTACCTACATTTTTTGGGGTTCTTATTTCAACCCTAAGATGGGCCCTACAGAAAAGTAGGCTTTTGGTAGGTTACGGTATGGAGGCTCCGATTGCAAACCCAAAGCCCTAAACCCTAAACCCTAAGCCCAAAGCCCTGAGCCCAAAACCCTAAGCCTAAGCCTTAAACCCGAAGCCCTAAGCCCAAAAAACCCTGAACCCTAAACCCTGAACCCTAAGCCCAAAGCCCTAAGCCCTAAACCGGGACGAGATGTTTTCCGCAACCCGAAGCTGTAGGATTGATGCATGCTCACAAGGGGCTGGTATTACCCCTGTATTGGACCAGCCCCCCAAATTTCCTTTGGGTTTTCCCTGCCAAGAACCACAATTCAGAACGACCCGATCAAGGGTGCGCCGGGTGGCCTAAACGCCAACACGTATACATCAAAAGCCCAAAGCCTGATTGAACCCTCAACGCTACAGCCCCAAACCCTGAATGCCCTCAGCCCTATACCCAACCCCGGAAACCCTGCTTTCTAAGTACTAGCTTCAGGTAAGAACCTGTATAAATCCATACTTTAATATCACGTCGGAGCCTTGAAGCAACACTTCAAGCACGTGCAAATATATAGAAGGAAGCCGCGAAAAGCCTGCCTCAACCCTCAAACGGAACCCATCACAAGAACCCCACTTTAGGAAACCCTCTTAAAGAAGCCAACAGTACCCTTAAAGGGAAACCCCTATTCCTAAACCCTAAACCTATAGTAAGGGTATAATTAAAGGGAACCCCCTCCTCCGGAGCCCTCAAAGGCACCCTTTAAAGGGAACTTAAAGAAACCCATAGTACTCTTAAAGGGAGCCCTTCGCCGGAAGCCCTCAAAGGCACTCTTTGCAGGGAACTTAAAGAAGCCCTTGACCCTTAAAGGGACCCTTTCAGAGACCATATAAGGGGTATATAATGGTTACATAGGGTATTACCCTTCTGGGGGTCCCTCCTATTGTTTGTTAGGGCCCTTTAAAGGGAACCCTTAAAGCACCCTTTTAAAGGGAACTTCAAGAAGCCTATAGCGCACCCTTTAAAAGGAACCGGCCTCCGCTGTAAGCTCTGGCTCTTTCTCCGGGGAAGGGGGAGGGCTGATCCGCGGCCGGCTCCTCCAGTTGCCTTTCCCAAAGGATCCTATAGAGTAGAACGTGGGGTGTCGATATGAGTATATGAGGACTTACAGGCTCCTGTATGTATCTGAAAAAGTAGAATGTAGGATGTCGATATGAGTATATGAGGAATTACTATTACGAACTATATACCTGAAAAAGTAGAATGTAGGGGGTCAATATTAGAGAATTACGATTATGAACTATGTACCTTTGCAGTAGAATGTAGGGTGTCTCCGTTAGGGAAAATACTATGAAAAGTAAGTATCCCCCATAACAGTACATAGGACTCATTGAGTTTCTTTGCGGACCCTAAAAGGTTCCCAAAAAGGGTTCCGTAGGGATTCCTATCAGGGGCACCAAAAAAATGAAAAGAAGAAATGCAAGTTGGGGAAACCTTTCTGTAAAGGATCAACATTCGCCAAGGGGATCAAAGGAGAGGACAGGACCTTTGCATTTGGCGGTTTAAGAGGTTCGGGCTTAGGGTTTAGGGTTTAAGGGTTCAGGGCTTCGGGTTTGGGGTTCGTGGGACATAAGGTAACTGGGTTTAGGATAGCATTGTCGGTCGCAAGTATTTAAAAGAGTCCGCGGGACTACCTATAGCCAACACTACGCAATACTAACTCGCGAGCCATGAACGCAGCAGCAGGAACTGTACGTTTAATGATCAGCTTCGCCATACACCCGAAAAACGGCCTAAAGTTTGGCTTCAAACAGCTTCACGGAGAAGCATCTGGCGCCATTTGCACCTGAAAATCCAAACAAAACAGAAACAAAGAACGACAAGTAGCCAGGCACCCGTCACAAATGGGTTTGTAATGCAACCCCAAATCCGAACCCTTGAGCCCAAGCCCTCTAAATCCCAATGCCAAGAGAGTCAGGTCGCGTCCGGTGGAAGGGGGATCGTCGTCCTCACCATCTCTCCAAAGAGACGGAGCCCATGCTGCCTGGCCGGTCTTGGCAGAGATGAACTCGACTCCTAAGTCCTACCTTAAGCTACCATACCTTTTTTTTGTAGGTCCTTTTGGTAAACCCCTGATATGGAACTTCTAGGGACCCCAACAAACAAGCAGGCTTTGGTAGGTTAAGGTACAAGAGGACCAAACTTTGCCTACGTCGGTGTCTGTCTCATGTTCAAGCCCGATACCCCCTAAACCCTATAAACCTGATAGACCCCTAAACCCTATCAACCCCAAACCCTTAACCCTATAAATAAACCCTAAACCCTTACATAACCCTATAAACCCTAAACCCTAAACCCTATAAACCCTATAAGCCCTAAACCCCATAACCCCTAAACCCCTAAACCCTACTTTAGAGCACTACCCTTATACTACCCTTATTATGCCCCCTTATTAGATCCCTTTAAGGAACCCCTAAGCCCCTTGCAGAAAAGGCCTCCGGGCACAGCTCTGGCTCTGCCGGCGGCTCCGCCGGCGGCGCCAGGTCCGGCGGCTCGGGAGAAGGCTCCAAAGAGTAGGGCACCTTATTTTGGGAACCCTAAGGGTCCCTTAAAGGATTCCTTCAAGGGATCTTTTTTGGTTTCGGAAAATTAGGGTACCTTACTTTGGGTTTAGGGTTTAGGGTATATGGGAGTTTCCGAAATTAAGGGGCACCTTATTTTGGGGTCCTTATAAAAAGGATCCTACTATTTGGGGTACTATATTAGGGTCCCCTATTTTCGGAAACCCGCGTCTCATGCTAGGGCAAGACTTCGCTGGTGGAGGTGTCCATGCTGCTAATGTCTCTTCCTGCTTGAATCTGCAGCTGTTGGAGCAGGCAGTAACATGCGCACCAAAGCCCAAACTCCAAATAATGCCGCAACCCCAACCTCCAAACCATGCCGCAGCGCAGAGACTCGCAAGATCACTGAGAGAGGGCTTGCAATCGCTCCACGGCAACAAGTCCAGAAACCCTGAACCCTTTTCAACTCCTAAACCCCAAATCCCTAAATCCCTAGACTCTAAAATCCCTAAATCCCTAAACTCTAAAATCCCTAAATCCCTAAGTTCCCCAAATCCCCAAAATGCCCCAAATCCCAAAGTTGAGACTCTCCCACCTGCTCAGACCCTAACCCCCCAAAAACACTTCACTCGAAGCCCTGAACCCTCTTCAACCCTAAATCACCCTATAAACCCTAAACCCTAAATCCCCCCAAAACCCTAAACCTTGAATCCTAAACTCCGAAACCCTAAACCCTAAATCCGAAGCCTCAAACTTCGAGAACTTCAGCTCCAGCATCAGATCCGTAGTCTTCTTGCTCTCATGCCTGGGCTCAAAACTCACTTCCCCAGCATCCTGGTAGCACCCAGAGGCTCCTTAGTAGTTCCTTTTTGGGGGGTTGGTATTTAGGATCCTATAAGGTGATCCCAAAAAGGAACTACTAAGGAGCCCATGGGTAAGCACAGCAGAAATGCGAAAGGGTTACCTACTCAGGGCAGCCCAAACCCCACACCCTCACTGGGTTGTAGTTCTGGGACATTTTGGGACCGAAGAAGTACGTATGACCAAGTATCTCTATCGGACCAGAAGGGAATCATAAAGTATCCCATAGTGCCACCTAGCTCAACCGTAAAAACCCTCTCAAGTTTTGTGGATAGCGCGGTGTAGGGTATAACGAATGTATTATACGATGTACACTATAATTCACTATAAGTCGTATCTGGACATGAGCCCGCACGTAAAATCAAGACACAAGTCTGGTCATGCCAAGAACATACTAAACTCGTTTTTGAAGTTGGTCTTGCTGATTGCCAGAACACGACCCTGCGACCTGTTGACAAGGATCCAGAAAAAAGAGGCTGAAGTGGTGAGATGAACCGCTGTATCCTCTGAGAACCCTGTTTTCCAAAACCCTAACACCCTAAACCACCTACCCCCTTTTTCCACAGGCTTGAACTGAGCTCGCCCGGCCAAGCACCTACCCCCTAAACCCGAAGCCGAAAACCCTAAAACCCCCAGACGGTTTAAGGCTGGTCACCTCTCCCGCTGGGACTGAAGCAGTCGGCAGAGCTGAACCTTTGTATTTCAGGGCTTTTCTTGAGGTTGATGTAAGGGCATAAAGACAGACCTACGTTTTCGTAGGGTATGTAGGGTTTAGGTAGAGCTTCGGTCGTTCAGCGTGTCGTTCGGCTTTCGGGCGGCGCAAGCCCTACGTATCGCTACTGAGCCCCTTCCCCAAAGACTCCAAAACCCCTTAATTAGGAATATACCTTAAATTATAATAGGAACCCTAATAAGATTGAAGGTATATTCCTTAATTAAGGGGTTTTGGAGTCTCTGGGTCCTTGATTGAATCCTTGAGTCGCAAGCCCCCAAACCCTGCAGACTGCTCAGAACCACCCGGCGTCGTCCTGCAATTTATGCAGGTAGATTCTGATAGAAGGGTAAGCGGTACTATGTAGGGCTTTGAGGCGTCTTCATGTCTTTAGAACAATAACAGCCCTAAACCTTAAACCCTAAACCCTATAAACCCTAAACCAGAGGCCAGGCTGCAAAGGTCCAAAACGTGACGTTGAAGCCCTGCTCGAGCATCGACTCCTCGTCGCTTCGCAAATCTCGAAAGAACCCGGCATGCTGAGTCCGAAGGACCCAGAGAATAGGGGCCTTAATATTATGATTTAAAGTATATTCCTTAATTAAGGTGTATTGGGCTCTCTGGGCTGGCATTTCGAGCTTAGGGGATTATACGGGCTTTAAGGGGACTTTCGGGCTTTATTTAGGGGACTTCGGGCTTTAGGGATTTAGGGGGCTTCGGGCTTTAGGATTTTAGGGGGCCTCGGGCTCTAGGGGTTGAGTGGTTTTCTCGATAGGCATTTGGCGAGAGCGAACTCCAGAAGGTTGGAACCATGTACAAACCCTAAACCCTAAACCCTTAAACCCTAAACCCTAAACCCAAAACCCATAGACTACTTTCGGGTTTAGGGTTTAGGGCCCGATGCATTATCCGTTCCTGCTTCTAAGTCTACTTGAGGCGATCAGGGTTAAATCCCAATGTCTTTCGGCCCAGTTGCCCGGACGCCCGCTTCGTAGGCGTGCTTCCTCGCGGACTCGATGTGGCGAATGATCGAAAGCTGCTCCTGAGCTCTTGCCAGCCCAAGGTCTGAAGAGGCAACCCGGGCAAGAACCGGGAAGGGTTTCGGGTTTAGGGTTTAGGGCTTAAAGTTCAGGGTTTAGTTTTTGTTTTTTGTTGCGGGCCCTTTTCGGGTTTAGGGTTTAGGGTTAAGGGTGAAGACGACGTCCGGAATCCGGCTTTGCCGGGAGCCCTGCTGCCAAGAAATAAGGGTATCGTGCAAAGAGCAAGCCGCAATGCGACCACCGACAAGCACCTACATTGACAGCTGCTCACCCCATCGAGACAGGGCCTAAAACCAATAGCAACTCACATCCTAGTTGGTCCGCTGCCGAGCTGGTGAAACTAGGCTCATCGCATCGCAAATGCTCAAGCACGGCTTCCCATAAGAATCATCAAAGAGCCATCACCAGTTGCCGCATGCAACGTGCAGGCAGAATTCCTTGCTGTCAGATGCAGTACGCGATGCACGCTTGCATAGAAAACTTAACCCAACTCCTTATCAAGACTTCCACAATTTTTGCCAGGCATACACCAACCGTTGCAGGAGGTCACCGCATGCAGCAAAATCACAACTCAGAAGTCTGTACATGTGTATTGTACTCGAAGAAAGAGATCGTCAACACCAGGTCTCAGAATTCAGCTTACACAAAACTAGACTAGATAGTCAGGCATTCATTCCTCTGACCTACACCAAAACGTGCACTCACAAGTACCCTCTGCAGATAAGCCATAAACTTCATAAACAGCATGCACAAATCCAGCCAGGATGGCGTGCAACGACGTTCAGAACTCTGCCAACTAAAAAAGAAAACATGCAACGAGGGCCTCCGACCCACACCAGATCATCATCCCATGCAGACAGTCATACAGTCATACATACAGCTTGCAAAGATCCAGCCAAAATAGCATACAGACACATCCCGTGCAGGCCAAGATAACTGCACTGCCAGGTGACATGAAAATCAGATAGCCGAATCCGGAAGTCACAAAACTGCCAAACCTGAACATCCAATCCCACGTGCAAACAACCGCAAAATCCCTGCAGCGGGGGCTCATTTCTGGAGCGGGGGGCTTCGATGTACTCCAGATGTTGCAGGAGCTTGGTCCTGTTTTTCGCGGACGCCGGAGCAAAGGCTCAGAAGAAAGCATGGATTCGGGTTTGGGGCTTTTTTAAGTTGGACATGTGCACTCCTCTCACTGCTCCGCTGGCGCACTAGGTTTAGGGTTTAGGGTTTAAAAGGTTTAGGGTTATGTACGACAGCAGCTGCTCTGGACAACTCGACCCGAATCCCCTGCACTCTAATCAAAAAAAGCCGAGAGGCAATGCGTGGAGCTCCTCGGATGCTGATGAGGGTTTTCTGTTTAGGGGAATTAGGGTTTAGGGCTTTAGGGTTTAGGGCTTTGGGGTTTTAGGGTTTTAGGGTTTTAGGGGTTTAGGGGTTTGGGGTTTTAGGGCTTTGGGGTTTTAGGGTTTAGGGTTTAGGGGAAGTGCAGTTCAAGCTTGAGTTCGAGATGAAAGGATCAGCAGAATGTGTCGCAGCCTGTGGTCATGTCCTTTGCCTGAAAAGTCATTGCGCGTGTGGGTGTCGCCTGCCTTTGGCAACGCTTCTTCCTTTGCTTCCAGGTTGTGGCCGTCATCTCCCGCGCAGCACGTGTAGGCGCTTCTGTGCCGCAGTAGAATGCGCGGCAGTTGGTGCTGCTGTTCGTGTTGCCTGCATGGGTTTCAGCCCTGCGTCGAATCCGAAACATGCTTGATCGTTCCCACCACCCTACTGCATTATCTTGTTCTTCTACTGGGCTTTAAGAGAAGTCATGTTCGTCCGCTCGCCAGGCCAAGAAGGGCGGCGGGCATCTTTGCAAAGGCACGCCCCTTCCTCCGAAGTGAACTTTTTTGCAAAACCTGCCTTTCTCTCTTTCTTTCGCGGTCTCTGCCCCTGTGTGGAAGCCCCCTTCTCTCTTTTTCTATCTCTCTCTGGCACGGCTTCACTCAGCACCCATCTGCGCATCCTGATGGACAGCCGCCTCTGCTCTTAGACCAACCTCGCGGAAAAGGATCAGAAGATGCTAGTGGCATACTTGCCTTTGTGCTGCAACAGCCGAACCACTCTACCGACAAATGTGTATGACAAGGCCGTGCTGAGGCCAAAGAAGCGGTGCGCTGCTTTGCATAGAACCAACAGTCTGACTCCGGAACACTGCTGAATGTTGTTCATGCGATGTTTCTGTTTGTATGTGTGTGTGTGTATATATGTATATGTATATATATATACACATACATATCAGTATATTTATATATGTATACATATATATATAAATAAATAAATAAATATATATATATATATATATGATCCCGGTTCCGGGTTCGCCGACCCCCCCCCCCCC
>CAJNJA010075264.1:0-21643 GCA_905231915.1 Symbiodinium necroappetens
AGAGGTTGAAAAAAGATTGTGCTCTTTTTCTGGGCCTCATTGCGGGGCTGAAAAAAAGCTGGAGGTAGAAGAAAAGACATGCCGCGGCCGAAAACAAGATGGACCAATCGCGGGGTCTAGAAAAAGACATTTCGGGGTCGAAAAAAAGAGCAGCTCGCAAGAAAAAGAATAGTCTGCTCAGAAGTTCTCACTGTCGCCACAACATCCACCCACGTATTGGAAGCCAACCGACAATGCTTCAAATCCAGATCACAAAAAACTTCGTGGCAACCCAACTATCAAGTTGCATTTTGCCAACCTAGTTCTTGGAAGTTGTTGCTTTTGAACCAATTGGCGGTCTCATCACCCGAGTCAGGAACCATACCATTCCAACTTTGCGAAGTTCTCATTCACACCCGAAAAGCGTTTGAAGGCAATGGTTCTCCAGACAGCCAAAGCTTTCTGGAATGTTTTCGACAGTGTTTTTTTGTGGTTTCCAATGTGGTTCACAGGCTTCTGCGTTTTTTATTTGTTGCAGCATGCATCTACGATTCTTCTTTGTGGGTTTTCTGCGTTTGTTTGCTCTAGTTCAAGTTGCTTCTCTGTTTCCTTTTTGTTGTTTCCGTGGTTTATCGTTGTTTACGGTGCGGTTGTCTGTTTCCTGCAAGCTTCTATGACTTCGTGTTGCCATGATTTCTTCAGATGTTTGCACTCTGGATTCCAAAGTTTTCCACATATTTTCTGCAGATTCCAGATTTTGTGTATTCTTTTCAGTTTCCAGTGTTTTTTTCAAGCTTTTCTGTTTTCTTTTGTTGCAAGTTTGATCTTTTCCTGCAGTTTCTTTGTGTTCCACTGGCGGTTTGTTGTCTGTTCTGGCTTTCTGGTTTCCTGTGCTTTCCTAGATTTCACATCTCCAGTTTTTCTGGACTGTTTCTGTGGTTTGCTACAAGTTTTCCAACCACGGGCTCACGTCTGGGTCAGAAATTGTCACGATTTCGGTGTCTGCTGTGAAGAGCCTCCAGAGTATTTTGCAAATCGAGGCAATGCATGTCGAGGCAATGTTTCACCCGTGATTTTCGCTGTCAGCCGTTTGCTACAACAGTGTTTAAACGTGTTTAATCGGAAAGGCTACTTCACATGTGAGGGAAAAGTCACTAGACAGTTTAGCTTGATGGTGTGCCGCACGTGCTTTGTGCTATGTTGCCTTCTTGAACTTGACAACATCTTTCTGTCGACACGTCCGATTTTCATGCATTTCGCTGCATGCCGGCCTCGAACAACGAACAGATTCGGGCCATCTCAGCGAACATTCGGCTCACATGCACGACACTTCAAAGCATCTGCCATTGATCCACATCGCTTACGCTGGGTGAAGGAGCATACAAGTTTCATGTCAAGTGTGTATGTACGAGTTTCGTGCGCGAGTTCTAAGTCTGTCCTACAATTGTCGTTAACAATGTTAACAAGCTAATTTGTTTATGGCACGCTGCGACAGAGTCGCCCAGTTAGTCAGTACGATGAGGAATATGCGATTTGAGTGTATTCTCCCATACACATGCACATGCCGCATGTAAGAATGGCTGCAAACATGGCGAGCAGCAAGCATGTGCTGGCAGTTGCCCTTGGGACCGGGAATTCTTTCTTTCGGGTGCATGTTATAACACCGCTTTCTTCCTCTCAGGTTGGTTTGCTATGTCTACAAACTCTGGTTCCAGTAGAAGGCAGCCCAGCGCATGGGCATTCGGCATACAAGGCCGGTAAACTACGGCCGAAGTGACCTGAAAATGGGCCGCGTCTGCCAGGCTTCTTTGCAGCACCATTCTTTCGCCGTGCCGTCGCAAACTTGGCCTTGAACATTATTGATCATGTGTGCACCCACGTTGCGCAACAATTTGGGACGTGGAAGCACTCAGGTTGGAGTATTCAATGCTGCTTGGTGACTGGCTGCTGAGCGGCGCCAGCATCTTCGAAAGGCTAGCAGACTTGCTTGCGGACCTGCAAGACACACGATGTGCCGCAATCTGAATCTCGACGTCAGGGAACGCTTGTTGTTGCACCCTGCAGTACCTGAGCGCCGTGGGCCAAGACTTAAAGAAGACGATATTTGCTGCTTGCCCAACATTCAGAAAATCTGCCAGGCCAAGGTTTTGCCTGGAACAAGCAGCCGCTTCAGACCAACAATTTCGAGGTTCCCCCCAGCACCATGTTTGGGCACATCAGTCTTTTCTTGCTTTTCGTTTGCGTAGGCTAGCTTTTCATTTCGTGCTTCTGGAGCTGGAGATCCTTCGAAGGCTTCGTCATTCCTTAGATTCATAGATTAAGAGCCTTACTTGTAACACTTGTGCAGGTTGTGGATGACCAAAGCTTTGCTTTCTGGTTTGTCCGGCAGAACATATCTGGTGATTTCAACGAATCTGCTGCCATCCGTGCACGGAGCCTTAGAACCTGTTCAGGCGAACGGTCACCGTTTTGGACTGACAGAAACTTCCTGCAACGCATATGCAAGTTTGTCATGTGCCTCAGGCCCCTTCCTGGTCGGAGGGTTTGAAGGAGCAGGGTTACACTTTGACAGGCTCCAAGGCAGCACGGGTTGCTTCGCCTTCTGCACTCTGCACTTTCAACATCGGTGTTGATGCGACCCGATTGACGACTGCGAAGGCGCTTTTTGAAGGCATCGGAGCTGCCGGGCCCACAATAAGGTTTCTCATGCCGTGCAAGAGAGGAGTCTTCTTGACCAGGTTTTTTCGACTGCAAACCTCGCAAAGAAGCCAGGGTCTGTTGTGTCGTTCATCAGCTGCTGTCTCAGACAGCTGTGGACATTGTTTGCTTTTCGTGGCCCTGGACCTGTCTTGCCTAGGCAACGACAATCATCAAAGTCTGGGGTACGGCATCGACGTGCCCACAAGCAATGCCAAGGACCCTTGGTCACCACTAGAACGTCCATCGTAAGCACTATCACTGTCAAGTGTCTCGAGACCAGTCTTATGCTCAGGCAGTCGATTTCAGGAACAAGGATGTCGAGTTCAAGATTCGGGTGCAGCCCGTCTCAGTGCAGGCACGATTCCTCAAGTTTTTGGATGTCCCCGAGCATGTCAGCCCCGTTCGCCTCGGAACGTAACCAGCATGGGCCAGGGCCACATCACTGTTGATGGCAAAACCGAAGAATGCTTCAACGTAGATCGAAAGAACTTTCCCGTGAAGGTCGCCTCCTTAAAGATCCGTGGTCCCTCTGGGCATCATGTTGAATGGCTTTTAGGCTTCTTCCAGACATATGCATGTTGCTATCGGAGCTACAGCTGAGGCGGGCGGCTACATCGGCTTCACTGCTTGGAGCGGTTGCTTGATTGCGTCTACCGTCGTTTTGGACTGTCTGCTGGGTTTCTGTTGAAGTTCTCGGCTGAGTTTGACTTGCTGTGAGCTTCTGTTGCCGAAATCTCGCAGACACTTGGCATCAAGCTTGATAGGACATCCTAGCTAAGCCTGCTTCAATGGAGGAGTGATGACCGCTATCGCCTTTTGTGCAGGTGCTAGGTGCAAACAGGCAGCAAAACAAAGGAGGAGGCTCCAAGCTCTCGGAGTGCAAGCCCGGAAGATGAACTGCCTGAGTCACGCCGAGAATCTTGCAGAAGGACACGCTGAAGCAAGCTGGCGAACCCTAGACTTAAACCCCTAAACAGGCTTCTTGTGTCCTGCGGGTGTCCCATCAAGCTGGATGTCAAGTGTCCGCGACATTTTGACGACCCTGGCTGGTTCCGTGCCAGCCGAGGGCAGTACTCCAAACCGTCCAGCCAGAACTTCCGCAAGACCTGCACCAAGGAAGGCCCCAACAGCAGCTTCGTTAGGCACTTCGCTAGACACGGCGCCCCACAAGAGCTGTTCGGCTTTACTCTTCAATTTTGCTTTCTCCCCACTTGCTCTTCACTCCCCGCTCCACCCCGCGGCCACTCCATACTTGCTCGGGGCAGCTTCTTCGGCAAATCCTATTGCCCAGTTGCAGATTCTGGAGATTTTAGGTATGCCATCAATGAACGGCAAACTTGTACAGCCGGACGTGACATGAACTTGTTGCTGTGCGGCTCGCAAAGATGTTGTGTGACTGGCATTTTCAGGGGAATAGTGAGTTGGCAACACAAGTCCAGCTTGTCGAAGGTTCAGCAGAAGTCAACAAATTCCCAGATGGCGTGTCGCTGACAAAGGCCCGTCCGTGCTTGTGATCAGTGAGCTACTTTGTAAAGTCATCGGAATATTTGGGCCTCTGCAGGTGCAGGTGGTGAACTTCGATGACCAGGTCTGCTTTGTACTTGCTTTTTTCCGCCCCCAGTCTGTGCACACATGGCAGTCAGCGTTGTCTGGGTTTGACTTCGGCTCGACACGACCTAGGGCTGCTGCCAAGTGGAACTCTCGATCTCTCGAGTTACTGTCCAGGCAGTCGGTGAAAATATCATGGGGGCCAGCGCCAAGGATAAGATTGCGTGCTCCAGAGTGGCATCTAGAGAAACAGGATTCAGAAACCGGCAGTTGCATAGCAAACATTCCGGCTTGATGGTGTGAGGTACGAAGCATTGATGTCAGAGGATTCGAGATACTTCCAGGACCAGCAGGCTCAGACTGAGCACATCGGAAGAATAACATCCATGCCTGAATCCCGGTCGAATCTTGCAATTGTCCTATTCTCATGAAGACAGTCCGTCGCGCGAAGGTTGTCTGCACATCTGAACGAGACGAAGCCGCATCCCCAGGGACGAGTGCCCTTCTGCCCACACTCTATTGAGACATGCTGCCAGGCCGACGTACGATGTAATGGCCTTCCAGGTCTCAAGCCTGATGGAATCCCTCAACAAGCGGCAGTCTTACCAACTTGTCGGCCAGATGTCGCAAGGACTAGGGTCAGTGTCTGCTTTCCTTCAGGTTGGACCGTGACTGCCGGGTCCTGACGAAAGAGATGCAGGTCCTGGCTGCAGATCCGAAGAGCGCGAAGCAGCGAGCCCAGTTAAGTGTTGCCGAATCAGAGTCTTCGGGACGTGAAGTGTGTTGCACACGGCTTCAACCCTCGGCCTCGACATGTACGGTGCTAGGCCCTGCTAGGCTTACGCACAAACCAACCCTGACGCATCGCCAATCACGGACAATCGCTACACTCACAATGGCTGAGGAATGGAGGTTGCTCATCAGGATGCGCTTCATCAACATCCATGTTTCCGAGTCCAGGGAAGGTAGCAGGCAGTATGCAACGAGTTTAATTGTGACACTTACGTGTCCATCGAGCGTTCGTGAGAAACATGCAAGACAGTGTTGGCTTTGCAAAAGCCTGTTGATGAGATGAGGCCCACGTGCTCTTGCTAAGCGTTTTCACCTTTCCTCCTTGCTTTCCCTGTCAGCCTTCTCTTCCTCTCTGTTTGTTTCTTCTCTTTCTTTCTCTATCTCTCTCTGTCTCTCTCTGTCTCTGACTTCTCTCGCTTTCTGTGTGGCTTTCTCCTGTCTGTCCGTCTGTGTCAGTCAGTCAGTCAGCCAGGGTGTTGTCTGTCTGTGTCTCTCCCTGTCTGTCTCTGTCTGTCTCTGTCTGTCTGCCTGACTGACTGACTGTCTGTGTGTCTGTCTGTCTGTGTGTCTCTCTGTGTCTATCTGTGTCTATCTGTGTGTCTGTCTGTCTGCCTGTCTGCCTGTCTGCCTTCCAGCCATGCCTGTCTGGCTGTTTGTTGATTGCTGTCTGTCTTTCTTCTGTCTCCTGCTCGCGCTCCTCGCTGCTGACTGTGTACTGCTGTCCCTCCCCCTCCTTTTTTTAGCTTTTCGGCTTTATCATCTGTCCGCCGGCCTAGGCGACCATGCTCACCGAGTATGTCATGCAGAAAACAGCAACCATATACGTTGCCTTGGTCGAATCATCACGGCTGATGCAAGCACCAGCAATTAGTAATACTACTCGGCAGCACTTGTGTGTACGCTCTCCGGAAGCAAACTGACTTGTGGTTCGAGCCGGAGGCTTTACAGGAAGTGTTGGACTGGCTGAGAGGGTTTGCCGTTTTAAACTGGTGAAGGATACAGGGTGCCCCTTCGGAAGCTGTTCAGCATACCAGTCTATTGCGATTGCTTGCACTTCTACCTCGGGCAAGAGGTTCGGCTTTAAGCGGCTAGCGCCGGAGAATGCACTCGATTCAGGCTGAGGCTCCGAGTGTGTGGAACGATCTGAATCGAAAACTAGTGTGATGTCGAATCATAGTGCGCCACATCACCCGTGGACATTGCAGTCTGTGTGTGCGTGTGTGTTATATACACATATCTCATACACAGTGTTCGCACCGCAGATCACATCCAGGCAGCCGTGTGCATGTAGGTATGCCTCTGTCCTTCCGGGTCTCAGAAGTCCCAGCGTTTTGCAGTTTGGGGCGCATGCAGAAGGCTGGTTTGCTACTGGATATAAGTCGCCAAAAGACTGTTTCAAAACCCTTTATACATGACTCACAGATGTTCCGAGGACACCAAAGAAGGCGACAAATTTGCAGGAGATGAAGGTGCGGTGCTTCGTTTGTGCAGACTCGTGGAAACATTTCCCGTTCGTCGTTTTTGTAACCTTTCGGTGATATGGCAAGAGTCACACCTCCTAGTTGCTCCGTGAGAGCTGTTGGATGGCCTGCCTGTACATTCATGAGGTCCACATTATGGGGCTCCGCAGGCTACTGGACAAGGACTTTGGTGGATGATGGACGCATGTCTCCGGATGCAGCATAGGATTCGGAACAGCACACCAGGAGGGGGCAGCTCACATGCACAAGCTCGAGGCCGTGGGATCTCGTTCTGCTTCTCGATTTCTGTCGGGATTGAACAACTAAGAACAGCGAGTTATACCTTGGTTGATTCTTGCATGAGCATCTCAAGTTCCTGTCCGGTGGTCTGAGTTGCTTGCAGTCGTTCGTTTTGATTACACTCTCAGTGGTGAGGCCGTGCAGAAGAATTTAAACGAAGTCAAGCAGCAAGCCGACAAGGCACGTGCGCAGCACACGCGAGTGCTCAGCGAGGCCATAACCTGCACCAACCTGTGGTCTAAGACCTCTTAGGCCGCCGGGTCGTCCATCTCCAAGATCGTCGACCAAACCTCTGTGCTTGAGAAGAGCGTGTGCAACTCAAGCCTGCTGTGACAGCCTTGGGCTGCAGTGTTGCGTTCAAGCGCCCAGGTCGTGTCCAGAAGTTCGCAGATGCAATGAACTTACAGAGTGCCAGCTGTCAACGGGCATGTTGAGGTCCAGTCGCAGACAAGAGCATTCATCCGGACTAGGATTCCTGAAGGTCTTGGATGTTGGTGGTTCTTCTAGTGGCCACGGTGACAATTGGAGTACTGATGTGGAACAGGACACTGACAGCCTCTGGTCAAGACACATGTCGTGCCACCCGGCTGTCAGGATGAGATACTACGAGAAGAAGCATTTCATCTGAGTCTGCCCACACACAAGTCGAAGGCAGGACTAGGATACTGTGAAGTGTGTTGGGATGTAATGTAACCGGACTGGAACAGAGCAGGAGGGCCCTTCCATGGTCATCATGTCGGTCTCGATCTGACGGCAGATGTGGAAGCAGCGCCGCAAGCTGTGGACAAGCAGACCTTGGCAGCTGCTCTTCCCGACTGCCAAAGTGCGGATCCTCCCTCCATGCCAGCCCAGTGCAACGCTGTGCAGAGGCTTACGAAGCCAAGCATGACCGCAAAACGAAGAATCCGTGACATTCGTCACATGCACAAGCCCCCAAGTGTGTGTGTTTTTTGCATGAGGTCCTCATAGCCAGGGGCCACGCGCATCCATCGTGATCCCCGGACATTTAGGAGGGGGCTGCGCCAACTGAGCCAAATCCAAATCCCTAGATCACGGAAGGGAAGCTTGAGGCTCAGTAGTCGTTTTGACATCCTGGAAGAGCTATGCTTCGGACTCTTTCACCAAGGCAGATCCGTGTATCAGGCAGTCATTCTGATATTTGCGACAAGAGTTTCAGCCCTACACGCCAGCACATGCCAGCAACAGGAGTTGGGTTATGTTGGATTATATGTACGATTCGTCGGAAGACGGCTGGAATCCTTACGATGGGAGTGAGGTTGCCAGTTTTCCACATGTACGATTTTCTTGAAAACAGTTTTGAATCTGTTTGCCCTATCAGGGTCAGGTCGGTTCTGAGACCAAGCATTGTTGGTATTTAGAAGGTAGAAGTTGTTGAGGTGGCGTCGTCTCAATTCTCACGCAAGCCATGCAAACTCCAAGCCCGCATCCCGGAATCCTTATCCTTCAGCCCTTCAGGGTTTGTCTCGCTCACTCCGTCACTGAAGTGAAGAATGGTACAGGCGCTGCACAGCAGTGGCGCAAAGAGCCTGTTTTTCATCTCAGCCTTGTCTGAATGGTCGCGGTAGTGAGTCGTCGTGGCTTTGATTGAGCCTGCCGTCCGCTTTTTGGGCTGAACGGAGTGCCTGTTTGGGACAGTGATATTTGAGTCATTTGAGCCATGGTCCTTGGATGGTGCCTTTAACCAGCTTGGTCGTTTTGTCTTTGCTGCATCTGACACTGCAACCAAGGGCATGTCAAGCTTCCATCCGCACATGATGCACTCACCAGCTCTTGCCATGCCCTCGCAAAGGGAGCTGGATCAACTTCATGCGCGATTGGCGCAGGAAGAGCGATCCCTTCACGACTTGAAACAGCACGCCCCCATGGCCCCACCGCGAATAGAGCAGTGGCGGTATCTGCCGCAGGACGGTGCCCCCATGCAAATTCTGCTTTCTCCCAGCCTTGATGGGCCAAAGTCGCAGCATGTTCTGCATCCTGGCGACATCTTCACTGTTGTGGATACCGCAACCCAAGCTGGCATGACATTTCTCAGACTCCAAGATGGCCGAGGCTGGGCATTGCAATCCAAGCCCGTGGGCAGCTGGCTGTCATTCTTTGGTGGAGAGCCGACGACGCTTTGCATTCCGTTTTCCGGGTCTCAAGCACCAGATCCGAGAGCTGGGCAATTCAGCAGGCCGTCGACCTTGAGTTCAACACTGCCACCAGAGCGTCCGACGGTACCTCAGACGCAACTCCGCATTGACGCAGCAGTTCCACAAAGTGGTCTTTCAAACCGCAGATCCGATGTCGTTGGCTTGCTGGGAAATACTGCCCCAGGCCTTGGTGAGTCTCAGCCTAAACCTGACAGTGCCAGCAAAGCGCCGCTGTTGCACGTTCGCATACTTTCTGCAAACGGTTTGCGGAACATGGACATCGGTAGCTTTTTCGGCAACAAGTCCGATCCGTATGTTGTGGTTCGTCTCGGAAAAGAGCATCGTCAAACCCCGGTCATCGACAACAATCTTGATCCGGTATGGACAGACGGTCGAGACTTCACTTTCGACTTCAATGCTGCACCAAACCTTCTGGAATTGGAAGTGTTCAACTCCAACATGTTCGTTGACGACACGCTGGGCAAAACATCGCTCTCGCTGAATGGCATTCCAACTGGAAAGTGGGTCAGGAAAAAAGACCAGTTACGAGGGTCTTCTGCAGTTGCGCCAGCAGAAGGGGAGCTCGAGTACGAAGTCCTCATCGAAGGAGGTAGCGAGGTGCAGCATGTTGTGCAGAATGCTCCAGCATTCAATCGTCCATCCGAGTTGCAGGGCCGAGGCGCTGGGGCTATGCCCAGCTCTTACTCCAAAAGTTATTATCGTCATGCCGAGATGAACTCCGCCTTACACCGAGTCTTGCGGGTGTGGCACAAGACGCCAGTGACCAGGCAGGGAGATATACACAAGCTGTGTGTCCCCGACGGCCCGACGACATGCTTGTTCAAACCCCTGCAGGACATACAACCTGGCGTGTACAAGGCCTGCAGGGGTCGTCTGGTCTCGCTTCCATTTCTAGGTTTCTTGAGGCAGTAGTTTGCGAGGTGATGGCTGGGACAGCGGTGTACAGGACTTCCACCGGTTGCAGCGATCGCGACGCCGTGGGCCACCTGGCAGCTGGCCAGCAGGTTTCCGTGCAACAGGTGCCATGCTGAGCAGAGAGCAATGTCTTGGGACTCGAGAAATGTTTTTTAGCGATCAGGTGCTGAACTGCCCATCTGAGCAGAGAGTGCGTGGGCTCATCGATGATCCACAAGGTGCAGCAGCTGCAAGGAGAGTGGATTGGATATGATGTTGCTGCTTCATTCTCGATGCTTCATGAATCCCATGGCCATGCGCGTTGTCTGCACGTTCCTGCGATCAATGTAGTAGAATCTTGCAGTCACCAGGGTCTACAACCTGCAAGAATCCTGTTGTCGGCGGTCTCATAGCGTAATATCTGGGGTTACAAGTCTGAGCAAAACTCGCTACTTGTGCAACCAGAGCATGCTTGGCTGCTATTCTCTGCGTCTCTCCTTAATGGGATTGCTTGCACCGTGGGCAGCATGTAATGGTTTTGCCAGGCATGTCAGCCGCTGGCACGGATTGGAAGACCAATGCTTTCAGGATGGATCCCGCTGCTCGACACTAGTGACGGATTTCGATGGGTACTTCCGGTTGTCCTGGCCTCACGGATCGCGAGCAATTTCAAGCCTGGCCCAGTTCTTCCTTTCACGAGGTGACGAAGACTTTCTTGGTGGACAACACTTGGTGACTGTCCCAGCTTGTCCGACATTAGAGGCATTGCAAGATGTCATGCAGAGTCATGTCTCAGGCTGCAAGCTTCATGTGGTGGACTTGGCTACCGCTTCAGCAGAGATCTGAATGACAAGGCTGCCTCTGTGCTATTTCTCTTTCACCGGTAAAATCGCGCTGTCACGGAGGATGTTCGACCCGGGGAGCTGGGGGGAGCGTTCATGAGCTCAGCTATCAGCAACTCTTAGCCATTTGAGGTTCCGCGGCTTGACAGCTGAAGGCCATGGAACTCTGTGGTGCGTGGCGAAGACCAAGGTGACGGCTGGCTCAAGGTACCGGTCTTCGGTCGTTCGTGTAAGCTATGGCGACCTTGTGGGATTTGCCTTCAGGTGGCTGATGGACGATACTTGCCGATGCGTGTCAATGGTACTTGGGCTGCACAGTGTTGGGTTGTGTGAGCCCTCTTTCCAGCCCTCTGGGCCCAGTCTGATACATCTGGAGGCTATCCAGTGCTCAAGGCAGGCTTGGCAGCAAGCAGACTGGCATGAGTGACAAGAACAGGGAGGGTTGGGTGGCTTCGCTGCAAGGCATCGGATAGCTTGGGCTCCAAAAGCATCGATGAAACAGCCGCGGCTGAGGAAGAACTTGACAGGCGGTGTCCTCCCCATGACATAACGTGACTCGCTGTGTTGACATTCAGACAGCCACAGAGCATTCTCCTGAGATGTGTGTTTGAGACAGCTCCGGAAAGTGTATAACCTGACGGCTGCAAGCACTTGCTCTGGTTGCAGGCTGTATCGAGAGCTGAACCGTCGAATGGACATGTCACGCTAGAAGCTAGGCTCTCTGTCTCGGCGGCGCCTGCCAAAGAGCTGCTTGCTCCGATCTGGAACCAGTCTAAACCCCTTGCCAAAGGCTGCAAGGCTCGCTTGGTTGCGAAACTCAGCTGTGTGTCAACGCGACTCCACTTCTTGCTGCGGCACTTGATTGACGCTTTTGTCATCGCGGCTTGCTGGGAATGTCAGAGTTTGAACTGCGCCGTGCATGATTCTGGCCCACACCTGCATCCCGACTAAGCACGCCAGTTGTGCCGAAGGCCGTTAAGCTCTTGGCCGAGTTGCAGGAAGTGCAGAGAGTGACGAGCTGCTGTGCTGCTGCTGTCTCTTCGTATGTGTTGTTTGAGGTCCTTAGCTGCACACCTGGAGTGGGGGTGCAGGCAGGCTGCATGTTGCCCAAAAACCAGCACTCGCACAACTGGAGGATGCCAGCAGATGGTTAATGGAGTCGGAACGAATGATTTCTTGTATTTGGAGCTCGGAATTGTCCACAAGTTCACCACGGTCAGGCGGTGTAGGACTTGAAACCCCAATCAGGAAGACAGCAAAATCTGTATCTCTCCAATGTCTCTGTGTGCGTGTGTGAGTACTGTAGATGCGCAGACAGGCAAAGCTGAATTGACAGCCTATGTGGTCGATAGGCTTTCATGAAAGAATGCACGCACCAGTTCCCCGCGCTGGCAGGCAGGATGCCAATGACCCTCCTAGAGCTGGATCCTTCGACTACACTGCACTTCTGTGTGGGCACCAAGCGGTCCTTGTGAAAAGGAGCTGTTGGTGTTGTGGAGGGCAGAAGAGTATCTGCATTGAGCAGCCGCAAGGTAAAACGCCGACAAACACGTCGCCGAATAGGCTTGCCGACAGACTACAATCGCTTGGTATTGTGAGTTCAGTCTGCCACGGCTCTCTGCTCTTGCTTGGGGTGCTCTTGTTCAGGAAGCTGCGGCTTACGAACAAGACCAGCGGACCGGTCGCTTTCAAGGTGAGGGAAGGCTGTCGATATGTTGCCAAGGTGCCTGTAGTTTGATTGAGGTGAAGACGACCGCTCCAAAGTCGTATCTGGTTCGACCTAGTGCAGCAACCCTCAGGTTCGGAAATGCGGGGTTCTACTCCACATGGAAGCAGTCTGCAGCCCTGGCAGTCCTCACGGCAGCGAGGAGGTCACCATAATCCTCCAGCCTGGCACTTGCACCAGATCCGGCAGTGGTGCTTTGAACACACATGCTGGATATGAGGCCGCCAGGAGAGGGCCAGAATCATCGCTTTCTGGTTCAGGCTGTTGCGCAGTTTGGCCTTACGCCCTGTGAGTTCGTCATTGTAACCCAATTTGGAAGGCAGTTGCAGTGAGTTCGTCGCAGCAAGTGAGTGCGTTCCTAATCTCTGCTGTTTTGGTCTGTCAAGCCTGTCAAGTGTGGCCCGGTCCGGATCGGAAATTCAGGTCGAGAGCAGTGGAGTGAGTTCAAGAAGGACCAGATCGAGGAACAGCGTCTCAACGTTGTCCTCGAGGTGCAGCTGCTCCGCGGCTGGTCTCTGCGCTTCGCTCACAGGCTGGACTCGCTGCTCTCGCTGCAGGAGTCTGAAACAGAACCATCAGCGCCCCATCAAGATAATTATGGGTTTGGGCAGCGGCCTAAGTGGCCTAAGCTGAGGCCTTCATGTCGATGTGAGAACCACGAGCAAGGCGCGTGTTCAGCTAAGCCAAGGTGTGGTCCTGTGGATGCCTCCAGAGCGACAGGCGGTGAGGCCTTCAATATCTTTCAGTAAATATATTAGTCAGATGCCAGGATGCCAGGGCTTCTCGAACATGCGTGCTCTGGGTGGATCCTTGCAGGCTCCAGTTGACTTGCAAGTAAAGTATGATGAGCTGGTGCAGCCGCTTCCTCGGTCTTAGCCGCTAGCGAGGCTTCTTCGCGAGCTGTTGGTTGTGAAAGGTTCGTGTACGCTCGACGAGGTACACTCTCATGCTAGAAAAGCAGAAGAAAAAGCTAGAGGCATTGCGACTCGAGTCGGAAATGGAGCTCTTGCAAACTGCCCTGTTGTTTCATTGGCATGGATTCTGCACGCCATGGACTTTGTTTGGTGTGCTGGGGGTGTGCTAGGCCGAGATAGAAGATCTGAAGTCCTCAAAGAGTTTATCCTCCGGTGAGAGTTCTTGCCTCAGTTCCTCGCTGATAAGGATTCGGGTGCAGCTTTAAGCAGGATGTGCGTTCAAGGTGGTGGGTACAATGCGTTCCACATCGTTCTGGTGGCGCTGGTGCGCAGCAGTTGGCTCCATGTTCATGACCTGGCAGACTGTCTTGTGAGTGACGAACGATGCGCTGGCAGATTGCTTTCATGCTGTCCTACGCTGTGAAATTTCTGGGTCCGAGCCCGAGACATGAAATAGTTCGTCTCTGCACACGTCTGCTGTCGGCCTAGTCGCCAAATATTTGCACCAGGATTCTTATTTCGCTTTTTCGTGACGTCGTGCTAGTGCAGATGAGTATTCACACTTTATGTGTCGGCAGCTCCTGAGGCTGAACTTGACATGCTGTCGAGATTTCTTGATCTTCACTGCGTGGAAAGACCACGGATTTCCTCAGACTGGCATGCGTAACGCGCTTGTCCAGCTAGTCGAAGCAACATCCGTCGGGAATGCACCGCTTGGAATGGGCGAGCATGCTCCCAACGTGGTGGGCTTGCTCAGCTTCGGACGACAGACCTGCCATCGGCTAAACATCACTTGGAACCCATGGATGAACCGGGCAACAAAGAGATGCCGATCAGGACGATCTTGTAGAGAAGACATCTGGCGTCTGAAGCGCTTTCAGCCTGCATCTGGTCACCACTACCAGCTTTGTTTTGCAATTCAGTTCTCACCGTGAACCTGGGTCCGCTGCAGCTGCTGATTTTTGGGTTCCTGGATTTACCGTCCGCCACCTTTCCGCAGACCCATTCATCAGCTTGCTGTGAGATGCCAACAAGGGCTTCCGCGGCCAGGAAACCCCACAGCCTTGTAGCCCTGTAGCATGGCAATGCCGCAATGCCTGGTAAAGTGAGAGACAGCTTTCCTTCCATCTTTCATGGGCTGTGGGCGAAGCTACGAGGATAGGATAGGGGGAGGCTTCCATCAAATCAGAATGCTGGGGGATGGGAGTCTCACTATCACAGACGGTCCAACTAGCGTTAGCACCGTGATCAACATGCCTGGTGGTGGATCCGTGGTGATACAGGACATTACAGAAATCCTTTCTTCAGAAGTTCTGTTCTGACGGCTTTGGGCCAGTCTGTGGTGGTTGCAGGCGTTCTGCTGAGCATTGGCGTGACGCTTCCACGTCCGTCATTCGAAATGCTTGGTGGCAGGTGGGCAGCACGTTCGGAGTCTGCTAGAGTGCGGAAACTTACCATCGATGTGGCTCATTGCCACTGCATAGTCCAAAATGGCAGCAGGGTCTCAGCTGAAGGCTTGCTGCTCTTGTGGTGTCACAGAAAACGTGGCATGCTTCTTCGTTGCCGATGTTCGGGCTGCAGCGTTTTCAGTCAGACGCTTGTGTCTCAAAGCCCGAAGCTCAATGTTTATAGTTCTGGTCCTCGTGCGATGTGTGGAGAGGTTCAGCCTCGCTCGTAAAGGTGCAACTTGACTGGTTCGATGGTCCGTTCGGGACTCGATTCTTTTTGATGTTGTCCGGAACTTGGATGTGATTCGGTTCTGCCTGGCAGGGCAAGTGCACATCCTGTGCCAAGCTGCCTGAGCGTTTGGGCGAGCACTCCCGTCAATTTCGCAGGCACAGTTGATGAGACAACCCGCCCAAGATGTTTCTCATCTCCAGCAGTGGTAGGTGCGTCATGGCCGAGCTGCGAACGCAGTCCCTAGCTCATGGACTCTGTTGGGAGCCGGCCGAACTCCCTCCTTGCGTTTAGGCTGGGTGAAGACGATGATGAAGATGAACCTGAATACTTGCAGTTCAAGGTCCTTTCGCTGTGAGCAACAACTTCTCGCATTCGCATTTCGTGGGTATGCAGGTAATTCTTCTCGGCGACGGTGCCGTTGGAAAGACTTCGATGGCCACGCGATTCTGCGAGGCTGCGGTTTGCTCTCAGTTTGCACATGTTTGCACAATCGCCTATAGTCAGTCTCAGTCCTTTGGCAAGTCGGGTAGTTTCATTTAATGTCGTCGTGCCACACAGACATCTTTGACCCATGATCCAGTAGCCCCATCTTTCCGTTGCAGTCTTCTTGAGTCCATTGTAGACTTTAGACTCTTTAGACTTAGATAACGTGCCAGGTAATCGATGCTTCCTGAGCTAGGCTTCTGGGCATTTGGGTAGCCAAGAGGAGGCAGGCAATCTAAGCCTGACGCAGCTCAGTCCTATGTAAACCTTCTAGGGGACCATGCCTTCCAAAGGGATCTCTGTGATGGCACGTAGATGGAGTTGTCGCAAGCAAGCCGAGTGACACTGAAACGGGTGGAACCGTGCCGCACCAGTTTGCAGCACTTCGACTCTCAGCAGCATGACGGGGGTGCTCACGCTTTGGACGAGTTCTGTCTAGCATTATGCCCTTAAGTACGAGTAGACGACAGCAATATGTTGCTGTGCGGCAGAATGCGTGAGACACAAGGTGGGAGTCACGACTAAAGTCAAAAATGGACATGCTTCCTGTCTGGACTGCAGGATCACTTTGCCAAGCAGTACAAGCAAACGATAGGCGCCGCTCTTATGTGTGGCGACCAGCAGAATTCAGAATGCAGATCCAGAGTTCGCCATCTTCAGGGCAGAAGCCGGATCTTGCTGCATTGTTCGTGGCAGCGCTGAGTAACACGGAACATGCTAGCATTCGGTGGAAGAGGCATCAGTATGAAAGCGGTACATGCGGGAGGGGACGTGTCAGGGAGGTGATGGAGGTCTGCATCTGGGTGAGGCTGGATGCCCACAGACCGAATGGGATCAACCTCTTGATGTGTCTGGCTTTTGCATGAATCGTGGATAATCCTTGTGTATGCTGACAGTGCAACGGGTGGAGCAGGGGGCGTTTCTGTGTCGGAGCCAGATCAGAGCCTGCTTCCGGCCAACTCAGTCCGATTTTGCTAGACATCTACTGCGATTTTGATGTGCACATCTTGCAGGGCATACGAATTGCATGTGGAGGTGGAGGGGCATGAGCCAGAAAATCATTTCGGAAGGTCGCGAGGATATGTTCAGCTGAGCACCTTGAACTCAGGCTTGGATTTCTTTGTCAAGAGAGTGGTTCTGCCAGGCGACATTCACGTGACCCGATGGCTTTGCATTCACCTGCATACTCTTTGAGAAGCCCGAGAAAAAACAACTTAAGCGAACGGTGGCTTTGGCTCAGCCACAGGTATGCTTGCAGATATGGGACATTGGCGGCCAATCCATCGGTGGCAAGATGTTAAGCAACTACATCTACGGATCCAGTGCTGCGGCTTGCTCGCAGTACGCTTTGACAAACGCACTTGAGAAGAGGGACGTCCGCATTAGTCAGGTCGTCCTCTGCTATGACATTACCAACTATCAGAGCTTCCAACATCTGGAGGAGGGGAGATGCATTTTATAGAGGGCGGCAGGGTTGGCAGTCTTGGGCAGGACTGGTTGTTCCTGGTCAAGCGCACGTTCGACAAGACACCGCTTCCGCGAGCATGATGCATTGTTTCGGGTAGTTTTGTTTGGCGGTAGCACGTGAGAGCTGGAGGTATATTGCATTGATGGCAAACAAGCACGACTTGGCGCATATCCGAGCTGTGAAAGTAGACAAACACAATCAGGCGCGAGAATAGGTTGCATCTTCACCTCTCCATGTCTTTTTGTGGTGGTCATGTGCTGAAAGCCTCCTGGTCGGACAGTTCGCGGAAGAGAACGACCTGTACAGCTATTTCGTGTCCGCGCGGACAGGAGATCAGGCCGGAAGCGAATGTGGGCAGTACTGTACTAACAGTGAGTGTCTCATTGAAGGACAGAGCTTCTTTTTGATTGTCCCAACCGTAATCTTTGTGTCAAACTCCAGGTTCATTCGTCATTCTTTCGAATCGCTGCAGATCTTGCAGGCGAGGTCACATCAGCATTGGCAGATGCGAAGTATCACGACGTGTCCATGTGCGTGCTCTTTTCATAGTTGTGCGAGGTGTCACCTTGACAAAACCCGAGCTCGAGGCGCAGACGTGTTGTAATTTTGCAACGTTTGCCCTGGCACCAGCGCGGGAAGTGCAAGTGCTTCTTCAGGTTGCGCAAAAGCCAACCAAGGCCGAGCTGGTGAATCATCCAAGCGCCTCGGAGTGAGTACTCTTGCTGACCGTTCACTGCCGAATGTCCAGATGACCAAGGAAACGATCCTGCGCATCCCGAGGCTGGTCAGTCGGAATGACTGTAATCAAAACACAAGCATTCCAACTGCGATTGTTGCTGAGGCCAACGCCGACGACATAGCCAAAGAGAAGAAGTGCTCCATCATGTAATTCATTGTTGGAGCAGCACCTCTTTGACGACTCCTGGACTTTAAAATTCTTGTGTATCAAGTGCTGGAGGTGGGGGAACCTATTTTTTAAGTTTTTGTTTTATTTTTTTTGTTCGGGGGGTAGGTGTTTAAGGTGTTGGGACGGACGCTTGAACAAGGAAGAAACAACCGAAAGAAAGCAAGCAAGATCCACAAATAAACAGGACAAAGAAGAAACACATACATCATTTGATCCGCACCTTCTCCTCAAAAGTCCGGATGCTATTGAGCGATGTCGCTTGTTCCTAGACCCTAAACCCTAAACTAAATTAGTGTCGTTAGACCCTAAACCCTAAACTAAATTAGTGTCGCTGTTGCATGGTGCTTATGTGCCTATGATTGCAGAATCTCCAGCAACCCCTGAACCCTCAAACTCGTAGCTATATGCTTGAACTGGAGGCTCTGGCCGAAACTTTCTGGGCCCTATACGGGCTCCTCTAAAGGGCGTTTTAAGGATTTCTAAAAATGGGATCATAGGCCTTAATACCAATATTTTTTGAATCATTCGAAGAGGATTTTGAGGTAGGTTGCTAAGGTTACCCGAGTTCTGCTTCAAGGAAGCCCTGGGGGCTCACTTCTGACTGTTTAGGGTGTAGGGTTTGGGATTTAGGATAGCTTAGACCCTAAACTCCTAAACCCTAAACCCTAAACCATTGAACCCTAAACCACTAAACCCTAAACCTCTTCCCTTAAATCCAAAGGCAAACGCCACAGGCCCGAAACGGCTTGCAAGACTGTCCTTGGGATTCTTTATTATTCTATACTCTACTAGACCCTAAGTTCCTAAACCCTAAACCGGAAACCCGAAACCAAGAACTGTGAGTGGTCCGGTTTCAATACATTATTAAGAAGGAGAGCCAAGATCGGAATCAACCCACTTTAATGTTTGTAAGCTCTCATATTGAACCCTAATATAGAATTTACACAGTATCGTACACCCTGGCTGCGTGCATTTGTGGCAGTCGTATCTACTGATGTTCAAGGTGCCTAACATCGTCTAGCATGGTGGGCGCCACAAACATGTATCAGATTGTGGTGGTTCCAGGCATACTTGTAATCCTGGGGCAAACTTCTTAGCCAAGTTGCGGAGGCTTCGGTAAAACGTTTAGGGTTTAGGGTTTAACCCTGAGGCTCTAGATGGGTCCTTCGAGCCTAGTCGTTGAAGATTTAAGGGTTTAGGGGGCCCTCAACCCTGAACCCGAAGCCCGAAATCGGCTGTAGATTGGATTCACTTTCCACTGAATCGCTCATGACTGCGGTATATATGAACATAATCTCTTTATATTTCTCTTTTCTTTCTATATATATTTCTCTCTCTATACATATATTATAGATATTTAGTGAATAATTATTTCATTCTTTCCAGATTATACAATTAAAATTAGAATATAAGATATGATATAATATATACTAGATTATTCTAATATAAGAATACGATAGAATTTAATTAGATATAATAAAATATCATAAAATATATATGGAAAATAAGAGAATAAATAAACTATATTTATTGAAAATGAATTAATTTGTATAAATAAATGATTCTTTTTTTGAATTGAATGAGATTGATTGAAATTTGGTTTATTTCGACAAGAACTTTTTTAGTTCTTTATATAGAAAAAAAATTATATGAAAATTATATTCGTATTTGTACGGTTTTCTTACGTTATATAGATTATATCTTAAGGTATTTCATTTGTTTTTTATATACGAGGGAATTTTTTTAATATATTGAAAAAATTCTTATATTGAAATATATTTTTATAATAAGGATGAGAATTTTTTTTCTTTTTTAAAGAATTTTTGGTATATGAAAATATAGATGATAAGCCTGAAATATTTATAATTATAAGAAGATCTTTAGAATTAGATAAGGAATAGATTTAATATACTAATATAAAGAGATATCTGAATTTGATATATAGAGAAATTAAGAATATCTCTTTTTTATGATTTCGTAATTTAGTAAGCTCAGATATAAGATTTCGAATTTTTTTTCTTTAAAGAAATATACGCTTAGATAGGAAATTTAAAAATAAATATTTTTTTTTCATATTTTCGTTTTATTCTATATATTCTTTTATCGAATTCAAAAATTTATCTTCTAATTCTAATGATTTCTTTTTGTTATATTAGTCTTAGAATTTAGAAACTTCTTAATAGGTTTGGGGTCTAGTGTGGTCGGGTTTAGGGTTTTAGGATTTAAGGTTTTAAGCTTTTAGGATTTAGGATTTTAAGATTATCTCTAAACCCGACCACACCGGACCCCAAATCCCCAATAATAATATCATTATATTTTTTATATATAAATTTTTTCATAGAAAATTAGAAGAAATCTATCGATTCTATCGACGGTCTCTAAAAGATATGTTGTTATAGATAATCTGATTGCTTAATCTCTTTTTTGTCTTTTTATACATAGATTTCTTTATATATTCAGAATGCTAAACCTTACAACCTAAATATTCTAAAAGTTTTCTCTAAAAAATATTTTCAAAATTAATTTGTCCCTTCTTTATATCTATATATGGGCAGGCAAATAAATAAATAATCAAATAAATTGAGAGGACAGAATAAAGAGGATCAAGCACAAAATAAAGAATAAAATACGGCTCAAATAATTCTATGAAAGAAATAAAAAAATCGATTATATAAATAAATATATGAATAAATAAATATTAAATAGACCAAGAAATAAATAAATAGGCAAGCAAATAATTAAATATCTACAATAAAAAATTCAAGTCAAAATTCAAATTAATAATTAGATAGAGACCCAGATAAATAGATTTCGCATAATCTAATAGAAATAGACGAATTTTCTATATAGATATCCGTATATTCACTAATATATATATATAGTCACCCAGAAACAAATATATACAAATACAAATAAACAAATAAACACAAACTTATAGACAAAGACAGATAAATAAAGACAAACAACTTAATAATTAGACAGACAGAGAGAGACACAACGACAGATATAGAGACAAATATAAAGACAGACATAGAAATAAATACAGAGACAAATTAACAAACAAAACCCCAGACAGACGCACAAACAGACACTCAGACAGACGCCGAGACAGACACACAGATAGACATACAGACAAACACACAGATATACAAATAAAGATATAGAGAAATACCTCGACAGACATATATACGCACGTCGGAGAATCGCGAAAATTCACCGATATTTTTCGATCGAGAATTCTACAAATACAACCAATTCTAGATACAGAAAGACAAAATATCTTATAGATTTTCAAGAAATACAAGACCAAACGACCACCAAAAAGAATAAAAAATATGCCAAAATATAATCGCAAAAAGGGAATAAATCCGAAGCCGTAATTTTTTATTGAGATATATAAATATATATTTATATTAATTATTCATCAAATTAGAAATATACAATTTATTTATATAAAAATTCAATATTCATATCATATAAATTTATCATAGAAATTCGAATCTAATAAATTCTTATAAGATTTTCAGCGCAAGAATAATTTATCAATGTATTGTAATCTTAAACTTCTCATATACATAAATAATCAGAATAATATATATTCAAGATATATATTTCAGATATATGTGAAAATTTTAATTATCAATACAAATAATAATCAATAATAAGGCAAAAAATCCTTGTTATAAAAACTCAAAGATAATATCGATAATTATTAATCAACCACTAATTAATAAGAAAAGAAATATAAACTATTCCTAATTCTAAATATCGCATAA
>CAJNJA010075275.1:0-20183 GCA_905231915.1 Symbiodinium necroappetens
AGGGTTCGATGCAATCTCCCACAACAAACTCAAATCATGCAATCCTGCAGCTGAGCCGTCGTGCCTCGACACAGGACATCGACGCTATCGAATCTTATCTTGCCCTTATTATGCCGCTAATAAGTTTCAATAAGAGAGCTTTTTGCCTCGAGCAACACGCACGACAAATAAACACTATTAAGTTGTAATAGCCTCTATTAGCTTTTAATGGGGCTTATTAGTTGCTAATAAACTACAATAAGCTCCCTGCTGACTCTCCTTGAAAACCATGACTGACGAGGTCTTCTTTTCAATCTGGGGGTTCTTCGGTGGGGGGGATGTCCTAAGATTCTATGACATAAAACGCAGAAGGCTTGGCAAACAAAAACAACTCATCAACTGAGGAATCATGCGTAATTACGTGTAAAAAAAGAGAAACCCAGTGATTGAATTTAAAACTCTAAGCTTCAAACCGTATGCCCCAACCCTACCCATGGGCCCCTAAGTAGTTCATTCTTGGGATTACCTTATAGGATTCTAAATATAAACCACAAAAAAGGAACTACTTAGGGGCCTATGGGTAAATTAAAAAAAACCTTTAAATCAGCAGCTTCGGGGGCCTCATCTGGGCGTGCCGAGAAGACGACGACAACTCGCGAGTATTTGTCCTGAGGTTGAGGGGGGGGTCGATGTGGGTAGTTCTCTAAATTAGGGCTTAGCGCTTAAAGGTTTTAGGGTTTAGGGTTCAAGGCCTTAGGGTTGTAGGGTTTAGGGGGTTTGGGTTTCGCGCTTCGGGGTTTAGGCTTTAAGAGTTGAGGGTTTAGGGTCCCTTCAGGAGCCGCCGGTAGCTCCATCGTTTCTTCGGGTTTAGGGCGAGGAGTTTAGGGTTTTGGGTTTTGGGCTTAGGGAGTGTCTGTATTCGAAAGGCTTGCCAAGCATTTTTAGGTGACCAAATTGGTTTAGAAGAGGCGCTTGCATGTGTTTCGTCCGTTTTGGGAGTGCTGCTTGTAAGGATGCTGGACGTTAGGGCGCAGTATGGAGTTCTTTACCAAATCCTAAGCCCTCAGCTATACAAAACTTGGAGCCAACCCTGAGTCGATTTAGCGGGTTAGGGGTGTAGGGTTTGGGGGTTTTCAGCTGTGTAGGGTGCGGGGCTTGAGGAACCCAATACCCCACACTAAACCCTAAACCCTAAACCGTAAACCTTAACCTCGTTTTCTTCACTGTTCGCAAAGGCCTCAAAAAATAGGATCACACACAAAAGGTTGCGCATTTTCTTAGATTCCAAGGGGTCCTAGGTTTTGTTATGGGGGATTCTTCGCCAAACCACAATACTAATTCCTAATATAGAAAGCCTACATTCTGCTATATAGGTACTTTGGACTGGACCCTTTGGGAAAGACTCCAAGTTTGGAATTAGCCCACTGACCCTCATCTCACCCTAAACCCTAAGCCCTACCTTGGAGCCCTTTAATCCTTTCGGCCAAAGCACGCACAGGGGATTTCCCGATGCGCTGGAAGTCCCGTTGCGGACCTTGGCAGGAGCCCTAAGCCCTTGGAGTTAGGTCCCAAACCAGAATAAGTTTAGGGTTTAGGGTTTAGGGTTTGGGATTTAGGATTTAGGGTTTAGGGTTTCAAACCAGAATAAGTATGGTCTTTTGGGACGATAGATGGACCCTCTGGGTTATGTCTCCCAGATTCCGGGGAGGATCTAAACCCATATTTTGGGACCCTATATACTACTAGAGGGTAGCTTTTAGGAACCCCCTTAAGGGATCTTTTGTAGTAGAGGCCTTTTTAAGTTAGAAGGGCTTCGGGGTTTTTTTTACTATAATTCTAATAAGGAACACCCCAAAATAATATATAGGTAGTTCCTAAGGCCCCTATATTACGTTTTGGATCCTCCCAGGGTTCTGGGATGCACCAGCCATCCCCTAAACCCTAAACCCTAAACCCTAAAACCCCTAAACCCTAAATCCTAAACCCTAAACCCATGCCATCCCGTGGCCTCCATGACGACAACGCCAGGAATCTGGCCTAATCCACATCCTGGGAAGTGCACCTGGCGATGGGACAGAGCAGGGTTTAGGGTTTAGGGTTTAGGATTTAGGGTTTAGGAATCCACATCCTGGGAAGTGCACCTCGCGATGGGACAGGGCAGAACAATCCTCAACACGAGCTGTTTACCTTAAATTAAAATCATCTAAAATATAGCCCCTATAAGTTATATACTAAATGTTAGGGTCTAGAGTCCAGAGTAAGAACATAGACAAAAGTAGGCTATGGTAGTTTAAGCACGTGCAGCATGATGTCGGAGCCTCAAAACTTTATACTGAGCGTGAAAATAAAAGGGAAAGAATCCTGCAGAACTAGTTGCTCCGACCTCTGCAGTCGGGTCTAGGGATCGGAATCGAATTGAAGTTTGCGGGTTCAAGGCAAAAAAGGCCAGCCATGGGGTATTTACTCTTTAGAGGTTATGCAGACTTCCTTAAGCACCAATAAGTCTCTCTCTAAACCCTGAACCCTAAACCTTAAATCCTCTAGGCCAAGGCTATCCTGGCCCCTGGCATCGATTTCCGGCGCTTTGGGCTCTGTGTAAAGATGAAGCCTCAAGACTAAAGGCAGCGAGAACCTCAACACAGGCAACATAAACACAAACAAAACCAATGAACACCCCATCCCCCTCCACCCATCCCCACCCTCTCCGACTACCTATATAACTCTAACCCCTAAACCCTAAACGAGCTGAACCCTGAACCCTAAGCCCCAAACCCTACAAAACCCCAAGTAGATCCCTTTAACGGAAGCCTTACAGTAAGGTGCGGAAGCCCCCCCCATCCCCCGCCCGGGCCTTGTCTACGATGTCTGCCGCCTCCCTCAGTCCCAGCAAAGCCGTGGATTTGCGAATGCCTCGAAGAAGGGGGTTTAGGGTTTATCAGGATTAGGGCTTTCAGGGTTTAGGGTTCTAGCGTTTGGAGTCCGGGGTTTAGGGTTTAGGGTTCAAAGGTTTAGGCTCTAGGGACTCTAGGGTTCAGGGTTCTAGTGCTTAGGGTCTGGGGTTAGGGGTTAAGGGTTCTAGGGTTTAGGGTTCTAGGGTGTATAAGGTCTGGGGTGTAGGGTTTAGGGTTCAAGGGTTTAGGGTTTAGGGTTCTAGGGTTTGGGATCTGGAGTTTAATCAGAGACGCGAGATGCAAGTCTTGCTGATGCGCTGCTGCCAACCACCCCATACATCGCCCGCATGTGGACCCCTTTTGCCTCTGTCAGCAGAACCATGGCCGCATAATGGGCCGCAGATTCAACATGAGCATGTTTCAACTGAGGTGCCAAGGAGTCAAGCAGCTTCAGAACTCCGGCTTGTGAGTCGGATGCGCCAAAGATGAAATCATCTGCTGCCCGCGCCTTTGGGAGGCAGCTTTGGCCATTTCGGCAAGTTCCTGCCTTCATTCGTTCATGGCCTCCTCATTGTCCGAGGGTTGCGCAGCATCGTCTTGCTTTGGCCGCTTGCCCTCAGCTGCTTCTCTTCTGCTCACACCAGGCTGACTGCTCTGCGCCCTGGTTTTATCCTGCCCCTTCTTGGGTGAGGCCATTGTGACGGCCTCCTCCCACGCAATCCCGGAGGGCTCTTTTTTGGCGATGGTAACCAAGAGATCTGGGGACGCGGATGCGAAGCCTAATGCCAGACCCGTATGTTTTGACGAAGCAGCCAGCAACTGCAAGACCCGATTAGCAGTAATGTCATGAATTTGCCATTGATAAGTACCGTCGAGATCCACCCCACATTCACATAGTCGTGCCACTATGATGACAGTCATATAGGGGGCTTTAATCATTATAGACTATAGAGTAATGGGATTGGGGTATACCACACTACGAGTATCAACGGACAATGCGGGACATTATCACGAACTATTCCGACCCTGTATTACACACCAAAACCCAACGAAGCCAAATGTCCTGAATCTCCATGTCCAAGAGAAGTCAGTTTATGGACTTTGTTGACTTGGACTTTGGCGTAAACCCTAAACCCTGGAAGTCCTAAACCCAAAGCCCCCAAAAGCCCTAAGGCCCTAAGCCCCGCAAAAACCTAAACCCTAAACCCTAGAAACCCTGAACCCCCTAGAAACCCTAAACTCTAAAGTCTGAAAGCCCTAAACCCTAAACCGCCTAGAAACCCGAAACCCTAAAAGCCCTAAACCCTAAAACCTAAAAACCCTAAACCCTGAACCCTAGAAACCCTAAGCCCTAAACCCTGAAAACCCTGAACCCTAAAACCCTTAACCCCAAACCTTAAAAAACCCTAAACCAAAAAGGCCTAAGCCCTAAAAACACCTAAAAACCGTAAACCCTAAAAGCCCTAAGCGCCAAAAGCCCAAACCCCTAATTACGCAAAAACCTAAACCCTAAAATCCCTAAACCCTCAACCCTGGGGTTAAGGCTTCGGGGTTCGGGAGCGTTTTGGGTTGAAGGTAAAAGGTTAGTGTTCAGGGTCCGGGTTGAAGCTTTAGAGGTTCAGGGTTTAGGCCTTAGGGTTTAAGTTCAGGTTTTCAGGTTTAGGGTTCAGGCCTTCCAGCGTTTAGGGCTTAGGGTTCAGGGTTAAGGTTTAAGGGTTCAGGGTTCAGAAGTTCAGGGTTAAGGGTTTAGGGCTCAGGTTGGGGGGTTTAGCTTCCTTGGAGGTTCATGGGTAGTTATAAGTAGGGTTCTAAGTAGGGTAACTTTACATATAACCCTACTTAGGGGACCTATAACCCCACTTGTAACTACCCATGAACCTCCAAGTCCGGTTATAGCACGAGTCAGGGACTAAACAGCAGCAGTTGTGTGCATGTGACCAGAAGGACAAGCCCTGAGAACGCCTAGTGATTATAATGGGGGGGGGGGTTTGGATAAACTCTGGTATAAACATATATAGGGATAAATAGTACCAGATTCCTTTAACTGCAACCTATGTAGTCCCAGAGGCCCAGTAGCTCGCAAAACTTCGCAGTGGTGGCTGCAACCATCTCCTTCAAGGGATCTGACCCCAAAACCCCAAATCCCCTAAACCCCGAAGCCCCAAACTCCTAAACTCCTAAACTCTAGATCCTAAACGGATCTGAGGGATTGGTCTTTAGGGCAGCTTAAGTTGCAGTGTTGAGGGCTTCTCAGTTCAGGGCTTGTAGGGCTGAGGCTTTAGTGTTTCTGGTTTAGGGTTTAGAACGTTTAGGGTTTTAGGGCTTAGGGAGTTTAGGAACTTTCCTTGAGTCTGCAAGCCCAGGCTGTACCAGGCCTCATGTTACAATGTTCACAAAAACCCTTAGCCCCTGCGGCCTCACCTTCCTTGAACGACCAATGGACAAACCAAGTTAGAAATTGACTTACATGCGTCCTGCATCTTGGGTTTTTGATCTCCTTTAAACCCAAACCCTAACTAAAAAAACCATTCTTACAAAGTCCCCTTAAACCCTAAACCCCCAAACCCTAAACCCAACTACTAGCTGAACTTTTTATAACCCTTCTTACAAAGCCCCCTTAAACCCCTAAACTCTAAACCCAATTACAAGCTGAACAAAAACAACTCGTCTTACCAAGTCCCCTTAAACCCTAAACCCCTAAACCCTAGCCTAAACCCAATTACAAGCTGAACTAAAATAACCCTTCTTACAAAGCCCCCTTAAACCCTAAACCCCCAAACCCTAAACCCAACTACTAGCTGAACTTTTTATAAACCTTCTTACAAAGCCCCCGTAAACCCCTAAACCCTAAACCCCATTACAAGCTGAACAAAAACAACCCGTCTTACCAGGTCCCCTTAAACCCTGAACCCCTAAACCCAGCCTAAACCCAATTACAAGCCGACCTAAAACAACCCTTCTTACCAAGTCCCCTTAAACCCTAAACCCCTAAACCCCAAACCCTAAACCCAACTACTAGCTGAACTTTTTATAACCCTTCTTACAAAGTCCCCTTAAACCCATAAGCCCTAAATCCAATTACAAGCTGAACAAAAACAACCCTTCTTACCAAGTCCCCCTTAAACCTAAACCCCTAAACCCAAGCCTAAACCCAATTACAAGCTGAACTAAAATAACCCTTCTTACAAAGCCCCCTTAAACCCCTAAACCCTAAACCCAATTACAAGCTGAACTAAAACAACCCTTCTTACCAAGTCCCCTTAAACCCTAAACCCCTAAACCCTAGCCTAAACCCAATTACACGCTGAACTAAAATAACCCTTCTTACCAAGTCCCCCTTAAACCCTAAGCCCCCAAACCCTAAACCCAACTACTAGCTGAACTTTTTGCAACCCTTCTTACAAAGCCCCCTTAAACCCCTAAACCCTAAACCCAATTACAAGCTGAACAAAAACAACCCTTCTTACAAAGTTCCCTTAAACCCCTAAACCCTAAACCCCTTAAGCCCCAAACTCCTAAACCCTAAACCCCTTAAACCCTACACCCCTAAACCCTAAACCCAATTACATTTTGAAGTAAAATAACCCTTGTTGTAGTCCCCGAAGGCCCTAAGCCAAAGCCGACCTTGTTGGGCCGGAGCCGGTCATCTCGCAGTAGCGGCTTCCTTGGGGCGCGAAGCGTGGGACTGTCGGAGGCTTCGGAAATTTTTGTTGAGCGGACTCCTTTGAAGGGAGATAGAAAGCGGGTCCTACTAGTAGGGGTTGTCTAGGGCTTTCAGGGTTTTGGGTCTCCGGGTTTGGGGATTTCGGGCTTCCGGATTTAGTTTTTTTTTCTTTTTTGGGGGAGGGGGCGGAGACCCAGGCTTCAGGTGTTTTTAGGGGGTCTGTAAGGGTTCTATGAGAGTTTATGAGGGTGTTGTAGGATTCTGATAAGCGCTTTATGGAAGTAGGGCTTATTTACATAGGCATAGGTCTCCGTACCGAAAGCACTGGTGATGAGGATGTAACATGTTTTTTCTTTTAAATTCGGCTCTTGCTTACCATAAGGTTTAGGGTGATTATCAGTGGTGTTGAATTGACTCTTTCTTTTGCAATTTCCTAGGACGCTCGAGAGAGGCACTAGGGTGTCATCGGCGTGTTCTAAGCATATGGTTAGGGTTTAGGGTTTCAGGTTGAGGGGTTTAGGGTTGGGGGTTTATGGTTTCACGTAAGTGAGGCAGGGTTCTCCCATATAAGTCATATAAATAAACCCAAACTCCCTAAACCCGAAGCAGCTGTATGCTTGAAGCACAGCGGCGCATCAATACCGGGACACCACGCCTTGATCTGATGGAAGAAAGCGTGGGATCCAACCTACAGTAGAACCCAAAAAGTTGGAAACCGGATTAGTAGGACACTTAGAGTTAGAGAGGACTCCCTACACTTTACTCTTAAGGATTGAGGCTATTGGGTTTCCAACTTTTGGGCTTCTACTGTACACCTTCTGCGATCCGTTCCCTGTGAAGCGCTTTGCCTGTAATCTGCCTTCGTTGAATTCGAAGGCCGTCTCAGCCTTGTTTGTGAGTTAGGATAAGGGGGAATTTTGGGGATAGAGACCCTACCAATAAGGTCCCTTTTAAAGGAGCCATAACTGGGGTTAAGTTCAGGTGTCTCCTTAATACTTAATACTACCTAGGATTCTTGAAATCCCCGGAAGGAGTGGTCTGGTGCAGAAGGATCTCGCTCTTCACGCCGACAGGCCTGCACCGGTCAGGGCTTTCGTGGCGTCGTTGTGGCACCGGCGGGACCCTAAACCCTGAAACCCTTACCCTAACCCTAAAATCCAACCAGCCCCCGACCCGGCCCACGGTGGCAGAGTGCCTGGGAAGTGTTCGCTTAGGGCACCCATATGTGTGGCTTGCCATGCTGCCACCCCCAAACCCTAAACCCTATAATCCCTATGAGCCCCATAGACCCTAAACATCCCTAAACCCTGTGATCCCTATAAGCCCTGTAGACCCTAAACCCCAAAGCTTAAACAGTTAAGTGCAGAGAAATCAATAAACTCTCCCCTACAGCCCTGACTACCTTCTGTCTGATCTAAAGCCTTTCTAGAAGCCCCGTGTCACCACGCACCAATTACAGGCGAGGGTGTGGGTCAAGAGTTTACGTTTTAAGGGTTTAGGGCTGAAGGTTGCAGGGACCACGGTTTGGGGCTCAGGGTTCAGGACGCAGGGTGTTGATTGTATAATCCTTCAGCGCGAGCTTTTACACAACTCGGCTCATGAACGCAGCCAAACACGTACCCAAAAGGCCCTAAACCCTACCCTAAACCCTCAACCCAAGAGGCCCTAAACCCTAAACCGCCCAAACCCCAAAGGCCCTAAACCCAAAAGGCTCTAAACCAGGCCCTGAACCTTAAGTCCACCGTGGAAGGAGCCGTAGATCCCACTGCAGTCTGCGACCAGGTGGCATCAGCTCCCACTTCGTGTGATTCCTTGGCTGTTGCTACCCTAAGCCCTAAACCCTAAACTCTAAGCTCTACACCCTAAACCCTAAACTCTAAACCCCTAAACCCTGAACCCTATAAGGGGCATTGAACGATTAGAGCAAGGCTCCCTGAGACGGGGGGCCTTTCAAAGGGTTCTACAGGGGTATGCTGCCAGCGGGTATCAAGGGAATCGATCCTCTGCTGGTGCTATCATGGGCTTCAAAGGATCAATACGTACTGTAGGGCCCGTACTGATTGAAATTGGGCTTGTAAAACACGCTAAACCCTAAACTCTAAACGAACAACAATTAAGGCTTCTTATAAGGTTTATACTGCAGTGGCCCGGATAAGCAGAGTAGGGCTTCGGGGATCCTATATACTATGTTTTCTACTAGTTATCCAGACGCCAGATATTTTCGGCTCCTAGGGCGTGGGTTCGAGGATGTTTAAGGCTTTTGAAGCTGCAGAACCCGAACCCCTGAAACCTAAGCCCTACAATTTTGCTGCTGGAGTCCCTTAGATTTCAGTGGTTCCTTGTAGGATCCTGCAAATTAGGTTCCTCCTTGTAGCAGGGCTTCGAAGGCAAAAAACACATCAAGTATCCCTCAAAATCCTAAACCCCTAATTCCTAAACCCTAAACCGCAGGGCTTAGAAGGCAAAAAAACACATCAACAAGAACCCTAAACCCTAAAACCCCAAAACTATTTTCTCCCTTGGCCCGGTAGTTGCTCACGTCCCTGGACAAGACGGTTTAGGGTTTAGGGTTTAGGGTGTGACTGGTGGAGGACAAAGAAGTTCAGCATGATGCCAATTAAAAGTTCGAATACAGGGGCCATAATCATGAAGATAGGGTTTTGGAGAGGGTGCTAGAGTGATGGTTTAGGGCAAGCCCTGCAAATATTTCAGAGCCCTTGCCAGAGCCTACTGAACAAACCTCGAAATTCTCCACCGGCAAAACCTCTACCTCAACCCTAAACCCTAAACCCTAAACCCTAAACCCCTAAACCCCTAAACCCCTAAACCCCCAAACCCCCTAAACCCCTAAACCCTAAAACCTCTACCTCGACCTCCCAACCTTTTACGCCCTACTCTTGCAAGACCCACAAACGAAGCATCAACGCCCTACCTTAAAACCTGTTCAGGGCGCCCTGGAGATCCTAAAAAAAAGAGCGCATCATGGACCCTTCTTGGAGGTTCATGGGTAGTTATAAGTGGGGGTTATGGGGGTTCCTTTAAGGGTTCCTGTAAAGGGTTCTATAGGGCTTTCAGGGTTTAGGGTCTAGGGGTAGTTATAAGTGGGGTTATAAGTCCCCTAAGTAGGGTTATAAGTATAGTTACCCTACTTATAACCGTACTTATAACCCTACTTACAACTACCCATGAACCTCCAAGTTCTATATAGTGAACCGCAGAAAACTAGAACATGGATTTAGGATCATTAGCGGTGGGACCCGTTATACTTATTACCTTCGGGGCATGAGGACAGTTTTGTTCCAACCCCCCGGCCTCTACTTCGATTTGAAGGCCTGCAAAGAAACCAACACAGAACCCAATGCCAAACCTTAAACCCCTAAACGGCAAAGGGCCCTAAACCCCAACCCTGGAAACCCCTACCTAAAGAACTCCCTACATCCCGCCGCGTAAGCCCCTAACCCTAAATCGAAACTCCTAAACCCCATGAACCCTAAGCCCGAGACTTGCCCTAAGAACCTTACTACTAAACCCTAAACACCAAACCACGAACCCCCTAAACCCTAAACACCTGAACCCTCTGAACCCTTGATCCCCTCTACCCATGAACCCTAAACCCTAAACCGATCAACCCTAAACCCTCAACCCTAAACCCTCAACCCTAAACCCTGAACCCTAAACCCTAAACTCTAAACCCTCAACCTCAATCCTAAACCCTCAACCCTCAACCCTAAAGCCTAAACCCTCAACCCTAAACCCTAACCTCTACCCTCAATCCTAAACCCTCAACCCTAAACCCTAAAGCCTAAACCCTGAACCCTCAAACCCTAAAGCCTAAACCCGTTTAAAGGACCCCTAAACCCCGCTTAAAGGAAGCCTAAACCCCTTTAAAGGAAGCCTAAACCCCTTTAAAGGAAGCCTAAATTCTAAAACCGTTTGAAGGAACCCTAAACCCTCTTAAAAGGACGCCCAAAACCTAAAACCTTTTAAAGGAACCCTAAACCCTCCTTTAAAGGAAGCCCAAACCCCTGTAAAGGAAGCCTAAACCCCTTTAACGGACCCCTAAACCCCCCTTTAAAAGGAACCCTAGTAAAGCCCTTTAAAGGACCCCGAAACCCTTATAAAGGAAGCCTAAACCCCTTTTTTTCAGGAAGCCTAAAGCCCAGAGCCCAGGGGCTTCCCCCAGGGCGGGAGCCCAGCGCCGAAGGCCGAGGTCTCCCCGGAGTAGTCGAGGAGGTTAAACCTTAAGGGGCTTTAGGGTTTAGGGTTTAGAGTTTAGGGTTTTAGGGTTTAGGGTTTAGGGTTTTAGGGTTTAGGGTTTAGGGTTTAGGGTTTAGCTTTCCTTTTGAAGGGTGCCCTTAAGGGTTCCATTATCGGGAATTAGGGTGTACTTAGGTTTAGGGGTTTAGGGATTCCGGTTTTAGTCGAGGAGGTTAAACCTCGCTTGGGGCTTCCTTTTCAGGGGCTCCCTTTAAGGGGCTTTGGGGGTTAGAGCCTAGCTTTAAGGGGCTTTAGGGTTTAGGGCTTAGCTTTTAAGGGGCTGTAGGGTTTAGGGCTTCGGGTTCCTTTCAGGGTTCGTATTATGGGGTTCCTTAAGGACTCCTTCAGGGTTCCCATAGGTTTAGGGCTTATCTAGGATTTAGGGGGTTTAGGCGTTCCGGTTTTAGGGGTTCGGGCCTGAGGGGTCGGAGGGGTTTAAGGCTTTCGGGTTAGGGTTTCGGGGTTAGGGTTTAGGGCTTAGGGTTTATGGGGTTTAAGGTTGAGGGTTTAGGGTTTCAGGGTCCTGGATTTAACCTCGGACGTGAAGGTTGAACCAAACTCAGCAGACTTCACATCGCACGCCATGCGTTTCGAGCAAGCAAAGTCCAGAACCTTCTTCAACTGACAACTTACGGCTAGAGACCCCAATGGTTTAAAAGGTACGCCCCTAAGGGCGATTTGGGTGTAGGGTTGGAGCCCATGGCTGAAATCTTCTATAGCCCTAAGCCTAGATATTATATATATTATTTATTTATTTAATTAGATATGTATTTTATTCACGTATTAAAGTATCTACACAGGTTTAAGCCATATAAGTTTCATATAAGTGTATCTTAGGGAGCCAGGGTGAAGGGTTGAAAGGTTTGGGGTTTCAGGACTTACAGTTCATGGATTCTGGGCTTAAGGGTTTCAGGCCTGGAATTTCGGATGTGAAGGTGCAGGGCGTGAGGTTTGCTTCGGTATAACTGGCGGGCAAGAGTCCAGAAGCATGCGGCATTGGATCTACAGCCCGAAGGGTCCAAGTACCTAACAACCATGTACTCTCCCAACTACTAAGCTACGATACTCCCTAAACCCTAAACCCTAAACCCTAAACCCCTATAAACCTACCATTCTAAACCCAAGTACCTGACTATTCGGTCCTCGGGATCTTTAAGCCCTAAACCCTGAACCCTAACCCTAAAGTACTAAAGGGTGAAAAAAGTACGAACCCCCAGCCCTGACAGGATGAATCTTGTTTTTGGGATGTCGCTCTCTATGTAGAGATGCCGCTGAGGTGCCCTTGATCGAAACTCTCAATGCTACACCGTCCTTCTCTTTACAAACTGCGCCTGAACCTAACTGCCAAGCCCTGAGCTAAGTCCTTTAGCCAGAAGTCCTTAAGAACCTGATCAGAAGTCTTAATTCGAAGCTGCTTTCCCCAGTCTTCCTAAACCCTGCCAGGGACTTGGGTGGGGGTTTGAGATTGCGATGGCCCCGGGAGAGATTATGACGAAAATGGCTTCGCTGGATTTGACAGGGTCTTGCTTCTTTCAAGGGTGTTCTGCTGCATCTAAGCTCGTGCAAATGCAAGTTGGTGTCAGATTTGAAGACTAGGGTCCACGTCCTAGGCTTGGTTTGACAGTTGAAGATATTGTTCCAGGATTCCAATTGTGCCGGGGAGCCAGTCGCCGCTGTTGTAGCCTGAGCTCAGAGCTCATCTGACATCCCTTTCCCCACGCCAACCGTAAAACCCTAACCCTAAACCCTAAACCTTAAACCCTCGACCCTAAACCCTAAAGTGAGGCTTGGCATGTGCGGGGGAGCCCTGCAACTTGACCTCGACCCCCAATGCCGTTCAACAAACGAGCTCCAGTGGTCCTTGATAGTGGGTATTTAAGCCATGATCGACTTACTTCCCCAATAAGCCAGGCTAATAAAAGGTTAAAGTTTCAGATTACTAGAACCCAAAAAGTTTAATAAAGGTTGGGTAAGGGGGGACCAAGTTGCAGGTACAGTTAGCAGGGGTGCCGCTTGGGCGCAAGCCCCCGAAGCCCCGAAATCTCGAACCCTACAAAGCCCGCACCCTAAACCCCCCTCCCCCCATCACTGGCCTCGAAAAAGATTTACAGCGACGGGAGCTAATCCAAAAGCATCAACCTTAACTCTAAACCATGAACCTTAAGGGTCCATGTACCCAAATAGTATATACTTTGGCCCCAATGTACCTGTATAGGGACTACTTTAAGGCCAATGTATATACTATATGAGTACATGGACCCTTAGGGGAACTCTAGAGAGTCCCCCAAAACCCTAAAAACCCCTAAACCCTAAGCCGTGGCTAGACTGGCTCCCCAAAACCCTAAACCCCTAAACCCTAAACCCCTAAACCCCAAAAGCCTAAACCCCTAAAGCCTAAACCCCTAAACCCCAAAAGCCTAAACCCCTAAAGCCTAAACCCCTAACCCCCCTAAACCGTGGCTCCACTCGAGACTGCAGCACCGCCACTGTTAAAGGAAACTACAGGTGGGGAGTGTTGGGTACATAGGGCTTTATGGTTTAGGGTGGGAGTTTTGGGTACATAGGGCTTCTATAAGGTATATAGACCTTCGATAAGGCTCCCATAGCGGTAACTACCCACCTGAAAATGTCCTAGACACTGTCGCGATCCAAAGATTTGGAGCGCAGAACTTCATCGCCTGCACAGGTCTCGCGGAGGCCAGCAGTTCCGGTCTCTAGGGGCGTGGTTTAGGGCCTTAAGTTTCAGGGTTAAGCCCTAAACTTAAAACCCTGAAAACCCCAGGCCCTAAACCCTAAAACCCTGAAAACCCTAGGCCCTAAACCCTAAAACCCTAAAACACCTAGGCCCTAAACCCTAAAACCCTAAAAACCCTAGGCCCTAAACCCTAAAACCCTAAAACACCTAGGCCCTAAACCCTAAACCGTCTTGGGCCCTTGGGGCGTAAGGGTTTAGTTCCGGCTTTACGGGGGCCTTGGGGGGACCGTGGGTGCAGCCTACGAGGGCATGGGATGTAGGTCTATGAGGGTTTAGGCCTTTAGGCCTTTAGGCCTTTAGGGTTTAGGGCTTTAGGGTTTTAGGTTCTACGGTTTTAGGGTTTTGGGGTTTGGGGTTTAGGGTGTTAGGTTCCAGGGTTACAGCTTTTAGGGTTTAGGGCTTTAGGGTTTTAGGGGTTTAGGGTTTTAGGTTTTATGGTTTTAGGTGTCTTTTTGAGTGCAGGGTCTAGGGTTTAGGGTTTAGGGTCTCGTACAGCATCAGGGCTTCTTGTCCCGGTCCAAGGGAGCAACGACGTGTGAACTGAAACCCCTTGACCCCCAAACCCTAAACCCTTATAGGGTTCAGGGAGGAGGATGGTAAGTGGTTTCTATGATCATACGTGGGTTCCGAAGGGGCTTGATTAGGGGGGTTTAGTCCTTTTGCTCAACAGCCTACCTTAACCTACCAAAACCCAAGTTGTGGTTAAAAGGTTTAGGGTTGGGGTTGCAGGGTTCAGCATCTGTGTCCAAAACTGATTCAAGACCCCAGGACTCCACGACTCTGAGACTTGCGATCGTTTCCTAAACACGCAACCCTAAACCCCAGACTCTAGACCGCAGACCCTAAACCCTAGACCCCAGACCCTAAACCCTAAACTCCAAACCCTAGCCCAAAACCACAGACCCTATATAAGCCCTAAACCCTGTGGGGCGTTGTCCGTGAGTGGCTTCCTAGAAGTTCCACAGGACATGGTGCCAGTTGCCGTGATAAGAGCGACAGCATTGAAAGTCGAGGTTTCAGGTATTGCTATAACTCAAGTTATAACTGAAGTTATAATAAGGAACCTTTAAAGAGTATAGGTAAAAATGGCCTGTTTTTTTTTTCCTTGGGGGGGGGGTTCAATTTGTCAATCAGGTGCGTAGGAAGACCATCCGTCATCATGCTGAATCCTGATTGCCATGGCACAACCTCGCAGGATTCGGGCTTCGGGTTTCGGACTTGGGTTTAGGGTTTAGGGTTTAGGGTTTAGGGTTTAGGGTTTAGGGTTTAGGGTTTAGGGTTTAGGGTTTAGGGTGTGTGGGTGACTGTGGGTGTTTGGCATCCAGCAGGCAAGTCAGAGTGTGTCCGAGTGTCCACCGCAGCATCCATGTGTCCCAAGGCACACAAAGTGTAGGGCAACTCCGACCAATGGTACAACTTTGAAGCCATCACTGCTCGGATCGTGGCTATCGATTTGTGCCAGTCTTCCGTCAGTTTTGCCGCCATAGAGGGGCTGGACGCCATATGGATATAAGTCTGCATCTTTTTGCGAAGCCCGGAAGAAGACCCCAAGTTGCCTACAGAAACTAAATCATTTCTGGGAGGATGGGATGTCGCGCTTAGAAGCTTGCGAACATCCTGGGTTTAAGGTTTAGGGGTGCATGCCCCTGTCTTTCTTTCGCTTTGTGATGTAGGCTGCTATCGGGAGGATTTGGAGCTTCGGGGTTTTAGGGTGTAGGCCATGCGGCGAACTTGGGTTTAGGATTTATTTAGGCGGTTTGGGGTTTAGTGAAGCCTTCGAGGGGTTTGGGCTTGGGGTTTAGGATTTAGGGTTTGGGGGTTTCTAGGGTTCCAGGTTTGGGGTTTAGTGTTTGGGGGGTTGAGGGTCTGGGGCGTTTAGGGTTTGATTAGGGTTTGGGGTTTAGGGTGTGGGGTTTAGGGTTTATCACAGTTTAGGGGTTAGGGTATGGGGGTTTAGGGTTTACGGTTTGGGGTTTGGGCCTTAATTAAGGTTTGGGGTTTAGGGCTCAGGGTGCCGAGAGCCTGCGTGAAAGAGCGGCACACCGTGACCCAGTGCCAGCGTAGCGCTACACAGCCAGTTTGCGCGCATGCGCTCCTGCTACGGATTTCCAACATGATTGGGATAGGGTCTAAGGTTTAGGGTTTTGGGATTACCTTTTGTCTCCAGTGTAGTTCCTTTTTTGGCTTGACCATTTAAATTTCAAGGACCCCAAAAGGCAACCCAAAAACGCAACTGCAATGGATACTATAGGTAAGAATTAAGGATTCAGGTTTAGGATTTAGAGTTTAGATTGGTTTTGAGTAGGACACGCAGTTTTTGAACCCTAAACCGTATAAGGTACATACAGGGTCTAAGGAACAGTAACCCACGACATAGGTATCAACAGCCTCTTTGGGGAACCCTGTGCAATCCTACTCTTGCCACTGTATAGTTTGGGAATCCAAAAGAGACACTGCTTGGGACAAGCATTGGACAAGCACCCATATACATGCTTATCCCGTATTTTGGGGAATTAAATGGATGATCTTTGGGTGTATGTTGGGATTATAAAGGGTTTATAGTACCCCCCAAAAAAAGTTAAAGGTTACCTACTCTACTACTAGGTATAGGTATCTGAGCTCCAGGGGTGGGTCGAAAGTTCGTTCACAGACTGAGAATCCTTCCTGGTGATTTTCGGATGTGGTTAGGGCTTAAGTTTAAGGTTTAGGGTTTACGGCTTACCTTGTAGATCTCCAGAACCCTCTAAACAGCACGATCAACCCCCCACAACCCCATATGTGGCCCATATGGATTCCAGAGATCCCCTCCTAAGGGCCTATTCGGACCCGTAAGAGAAACTCTTAAGAGTCATCCTTGGGTCTTTTGAAGGCTTTCGCTCAGCAATTCTTCGAGGTTGCCTGAACCATAGAAAACCTGTAAAGGTTTTCTGGTTCATTGAAGAGGTTGGCTCGTTGATGTTCCGGTGAATTATTGGCCCTCAACCCTACACAGTAAGCTCTGAACCTAAAGATATTCGTTCCGGCTTCCAAACACTCACCTCCCACCATCACTGGTGCAGAGGGTTTGGGGCTGAGAGACCCTAAAATCGCAAACCCTACACCCTAAGCCTTAAACCCCCTAAACATTAAACCCTAAGACTGCAGAAGCAGCCAAACCCTAAACTCGGAGCGCTATCCGCAAGTAGACTGATGTTTGGAATTAAAGCCCCAAACCCTGCCAGGACCCCACAAGTATCGATTTTGAGAGCCCTTAAACCCTAAACCCTAAACCCTTATGACCCTTAAGCAAAGAGTCGCGAACACCCCCAAACCCTCAGCTGCCCTTCCCAACTCTGCAGATGCGGAAGTCCGAAATGAACTTAGAATCCTCCTGAGGTTTAGGGTTTAGGGTTCAGGGTTCCTAAACCCTAAACCCTATCCTTGCGGGTTTACACTTTGCTGTTAGGTAGGCCTTGTTTCAGACTTAAGGGTTCTGAGGGTTTAGGGCTTTATAAGGGCTCTTAGGGTTTATAGGGTTCAGGACTTAAGTGCTTGTAGACAAAATTCGTTGTTGCCGCTCTCCCACCATGTAAAACGGGCGTTCCCGAACGCGCCCGTTCTCCCCCATGCGCAGAAGATCGAGGTGTTGACGACTTCAGGCGTGTCAAGCAAGGTCAGTGTGGTGGGCTGCTGCTGCTTGACCTAAACCCTGAACCCCCAAACCCTAAACCCCAAACCCCTAAACCCCTAAACCCTGGGAGTCAAGATCCAACCAGGCCGGGGATGAGTGTGGCCCATCGGTCTCATTTGGTTCGCGTTCAAGGCGATACACACGTGCCCAGAGAACCCAATACCCCTTAATTAAGGAATATGCCTTTAAAAATAGGGGCCTTAATTATAGGGGGCTTCATATAATGGTTTAAGCTATATTCCTGAATTAAGGGGTATTGGGCTCTCTGGGTTGTTCATGCACTCAGGCACAGCAACAAGAGGACCTCGAGAAGATCGGGTCAAAGAGCTCCTGGTGGAACGTACTGATTGGTCGGCAGTCGAACGGACAAAGACCCTAAACCCCAAACTCTAAAACACTAAAACCCTAAACTTTCCCTAAACCCCTAAAACCCCCCTAAACCCTAAACCCCTAAACCCCCCCTAAACCCTATAGGGTTTTAGGATTCTTTCGACCAAAACCCGCGGGGTTGCGATGTCCTGCAACCATGAGGCCCCCGAGGAGCCCTCAACCGCACGTCTGAACCCTACTTGGGGGTTCATGGGTAGTGATAAGTGGGGTTCGAAGTAGGGTTCCTTATTTTAGGGGTTCTATGGGGTTCAGGGGTTAGGGTAACCTTTTTAAGTAGGGTTTTTTTTGGTAGGGTAACTAGACTTATCTCCCAAATTAGGGGGCCTTAAAACTCCACTTATAACTACCCATGAACCTCCAAGTAAGCCCTAAACCGGATCTGTGTTTTCCAGAGGGTTTAGGGGTTTAGGGTATTTAGGCTTTAGGGGCTTAGGGGTTTAGGGATGTAGGGTTTAGGTGTTTAGGGTTTAGGGCCTCCTACCCTACTAGTAAAGCGTTGCAACCCGCGAGTTTGACTTGTCCTCGGGGTCCGTGGTCTCTGGTGACATCTTCCAGATTGTACTGTCATAGAGGGTCTCGTTGTCCTTGGTCAAGATCCGGCCCGAAACCGTTCAGGGTTTAAGGTTTAGGGACCACAAACCCGAAACCCTCAACCCCAAACCACTAAACCCTAAACCTCTAGACCAAAGCCCTCAGCCCCAAAGCACTAAACCCTAAACCTCTAGACCCAAGCCCTCAGCCCCAAACCACTAAACCCTAAACCTCCAAACCCAAAGCCCTCAACGCCAAACCACTAAACCCTAAACCTCTAAACCCAGAGCCCTCAACCCCAAACCACTAAACCCTAAACCTCGAAACCCAAAGCCCTAAGCCCCAAACCACTAAACCCTAAACCCAAAGCCCTCAGCCCCAAACCACTAAACCCTAAACCTAAGCCCTTAGCCCCAAATCACTAAACCTTAAACCTCTAAACCCAAAGCCCTAAACTCTAAACTCGAAGTCACAGCCCCAACGCCCCTAATCCCGAAGTCGAAAAATCCCAAACCTCCCAGCCCGAAACACCTGAAATCCTGAAACGGTTAAGGGTTTAGGGTTTTGGGTCTAAGGTTTTAGGAATTTAAGGGTTTAGGGTCTTTTTGGGTTTAAGGTTTTAGGTTCTAGGGTTTAGGACTTAGGGTCTTTAGGGTTTAGGGCTATGGAGTTTGGGAGTTTGGCGTTTCGGGATCCAGAGTTTGGAATTATGGAGTTTGGGATTTCGGGGTTTAGGGCTTAGGGTCTAAGGCTTTGAGGCTTTAGGAATTTAAGGGTTTAAGGGTTCAGGGCTTAATTAAGCCTTTAGGAATTGAGGGTTTAGGGGTTTAGGGTTCGGCATAATTCTGTTAATGATGCTGCTGCATTGGGTTCTTACCAAAAAGACCGGAATCAAAGTCTTCCAAGGAATCCTACAGTGATCGTCATGTGGAAAACCACTGTGAAACAGACCCCAATGCTTTCTAAGCCCAGAACCCACCCAGAACGCTCAACCCTAAACCCCTAAACCAAGCCTTAAGAGCCTGATGACTCTGGTTCAACTTGGTGACGCCGATGAAGCACTGGCTGAGTGAAGACTCTTTCACAGGGTAGACGAACTACGATGAAACAAACCGATCAAGCCGAAATGATTGCTCTACATATGGAGTAGATGGAGATCAAAGTGCCGGGGTTTAGGGTTTAGGGTGTAGCTCCTTAAGGTCACCTTCGGGGAGCCCAACAGAGTAATTACGCTACTTTCACTGCCATCTGACAAGAAACTGCGCCCCTGGACTCTTGTAGAGAAATGCGGTTCGACTTACGATCCTGAAGCAAGTCTCATTATAAGTAGTGACCTATACCCTAACTATGGTAACTTGAAGTAAACTGCTGGACAACAGCCCATTGCGAGAGAACGATAAGCCACAGCCGAGCAGCATGCACACAAATGAAGTTGACCACCTGACGCACAGTGCACAAGAGCGGAATTCAGTATCTCCACAACACCTGTCATCCCAAAAAACAAAACCATTGACATCGTGAACCCCAAGAAACTTGAATATCTGGGTTTAGCCCTAAGGGTCCATGTACCCAAATACTATACACTTTGGCCTGAAAGTAGTCCCTATTCGGGCACTTTGGGGCCAAAGTAGCTATTATTTGGGTACGTGGACCCTTAGGGTAGGGTCCTTAACCCTGCTACGTTTCAGGGTTTGCTTTTTCCAGTTTAGGGGCGGTGGGCAACTAACATAACCATACGGCGCATGTTGGAAGGGTCCTCTTAAGACCCGAATCTAGAAAGTACGTGGGCCCTCCCAAAATCTAAACCCCACACTCTGAGCACTGACGATGATAGAGAGCTCTAAGAAATAGTCCTACTAAACATACAGGCCCCTATATTCCGTAGGTTGCACCCCTCTCTCACCCAGAATAGTCACAATCCCATCCCTGGCGTAGGTTCTAGGCAGATTCTCAGTGTGCCTGAGAGTGTAAGCCGTAATAAGGCCCTGAAGCAACGAAACGCTCAAACCCCAAAAGCTTACAATAAGGGCTTAGGGTTTAGGGGTT